>OX155955.1:800180-1050043 GCA_944548615.1 Micropterix aruncella
ATATATATATATATATATATATATTATATATATATATATATATATATATATATATATATTATATATATATATATATATATATATATATATTATATATATATATATATATTATATATATATATAAATATATATATATATATATATATATATATATATATATATATATATATATATATATATATATATATATATATATATATATATATATATATTATATATATATATATATATATATATATATATATATATATATATATAAATATATATATATATATATATATATATAAATATATATATATATATATATATATATATATATATATTTGTTAGATATATTTTTTAGAATATACAACAATTTAATTTCAAGTATGACCGCAAGCGACATCTATGTATAAAAGACAGTAGCGCCATCTGCCGGTTGAACGAGAAGCCATGCGGTATAATTTTGTACGAAGTAAATGTATCAGCGGTTCGTGTCCCGGCTCATCGAATGAGGAGGGAATTTTCCATTCGGGGATTGATTTATATCGAGGCAACGTTCGGCTATTGTATTGCTTTGTTTTATTTCGGAAAATACATTTATTCTTACGGAAATTGACGTTTTTGTACTAAGTGAACCTGCCGGAGTTCCTATCAAATATCAGAAGTGGGATAACACAATCCACAAGTGCATTTTTCGTGATTTTAAACATTATCAGTGGAGAATTCGAACTATTGCGCAATCGATCGCAAATTGCGTATCATTATTTTTGGGCATAAAAACATTGAAAATGACTGTTTTACAAATTGGAGACAGCGTCTAATACCTGAGGCAGCTTGTTTTCTGTTGGACAACAGGTGATTTCATATCTAATAAGGCCAGGTACGAGAAAAAGTCCAGTTCTTTCGTCGCGCCGAACGTGAGTACAACGTTTTATTTTTACTGGACGGCCTGGGAGTGCTGAAATTCTGTGTATTTTTGAGCTGTCTTGATTGTGAAATAATGATAATAATTTCCGAAATTCGAGAAAAATAATACGTCATCCGGCGTGACGTCATCAGATGTCAGACAGTAGTGTTGGGCGATTGGGTTAATTAAACGTCAAATAGTGATGTCGCACGATTGAGCCAATTGTATGTTCATTTGGTAGAGTTGAGCACGTACGCTATTTTCACGAAAATGGACGCGTTCAACAACGATAATACAGAAGGGAGCGATACCTATGAACGACGCTCAAAATCTAAACATCGACATTCAAAGGAGCGATCTAAGCGTAGGCGAGAGATCGAAACAGAGGTAGAGCGAATCTTAAATAAAAGATTTCCTGCATCGGGTGTGGCTCATTTAACCAACGATATGCTTGCTAAATTACCAGCAGTATCAACCGACACTACGAATACTAGCTCACCAACGTTGGCGGCCAATATTGTGAACACCGATTTACCGACGGTAGCGGCCAATAATATGGACGTTGACTCACCAGCGGTGGCAACAGATAGTGTGCATCAACACATCGTTTCACCGGCAATTGCGACAGATGCTGTACAACAACCGATTGTTAAATATTTCGACATGGTGATGTGATCCCTAGATTCGATCCTGCAAATAGGTCTACCACCATAGAACAGTGGATTCGCGTTGTGGATGATATAGCTGACCTTTATAACTGGGATGAGAAGACGAAAATTTATCATGCCACAACAAAATTGGTTGGCTATGCTAAGACTTGGTATGATCAAACAAACGTCGTATAATGTTGATTGGTCGCTTTGGAAGCAGCGTCTTAGAAATGCTTTTCCTCTGGACGTAGTGTATTGGAAATGTTGAAAACAATTGTGAATTATAAAAGAGCAATAAATGAAGATCCTTTGCAATTTTTCAACGAAAAGTTGAACTTGGGTGTAGCATGTCAGTTACAGGATTCAGTCATCTGCGAAGCGATTATAGGCACTCTTGGAAGCGAGGTGCTGGAAATAGGAGCCGTATCAGCGGGGTGTAAAACAACTGACACTCTCAGGAGCTATTTGTCATCGCTTCGAGCACTGCCCGAAATAAATCGAGCAATTGCCAGTACTTCATTTACACCTAAAATCAACCGAGGATATGATCGAAGACAGCTACTATGTAAAATCTGTAATCGACGTGGCCATATGACTAAAGATTGTTTCAAAAATAAAAAGACGATATTAACGCTAGATAAGGATAAGAGTGGAGCACCGCCAGTGGTGTTTTGTACATTTTGTAAATTCCATGGCCATAATCGGGAGCAATGCTTCAAACTTAAAAGGCAGGATATGAATAAAACACGGAAACCCGTACGATCAATTTGTATTAACACTGATGGGGACAAATATTATGTGACTGCCAGAATAAATGGTATCCCAGTTACGGGATATGTGGACTTTGGCAGCAGCATTAATATAATGAGATATAATAAAGTCCTGGAACTCGGTTTGGAAGTAAACGAGAAAAGTGACTGCTTGATTCGTGGCTACGGTGGATCAGTGATCACGCCGTTAGGATATGTCAAGATATTTTTGGAAGTTGATGAAGCTTCTGCAAATGTTGAAAGTTTAGTAGTTGACGACAAGGAGCAGAAAATGGACATATTAATTGGACAAACTTTTACCGAGTTATCCAATATCTATGTCATTAAAACAGCAAATACGTTGAGGATTCTCAATAACACTCCGTGGACAGAAATGCCTCAAGCTGTAGAACTTTCTTCAAAGACCAAACTATATACTGAAGATAATGTTGAATTACAGCCAGGAATTAATGTGCTTAATGTATGTTTATCTGAACCGTACTCTGGGTCATTAATAACATACGGAGGTCAACATTTGGAGCCACTAAGGGAGAAAGAAGTATTACAGAGCGAAATGAAGGTTGAATTTGGAAAAGCACAAGTCAAAGTGGTAAATCAGACTAATCAAGTACTTCGCATAAATCAGAATGAGTGTATTGCGCGATGTGATTATACATTCATTAAGGAAAAAGGAGGTTACAAAGTGGGTGATCAATTATCACAAAAAGATCGCCAAGAACTTGACAATTTACTCGATGAATTCAAAGATTGTTTTAAACGAAATAATAAACCATTGGGTCACATCAACGTTGAGTTGAAGAAATCAAATATGACATTGAGATTGGAGAAGTGTTCATTCTTAACTACTAAGGTTGAATATTTGGGCTATGAAGTGTCAAAAGGAGAGATTCGTCCTTCAAAGTGTAAGTTACTTGCAGTACAAGAATTTCCTACACCTTCAAATGTTCATCAAGTTCGTCAGTTCCTTGGATTGGCTGGATATTTTCGTAAATTTATAAAGAATTTCGCCATAATGGTATCTCCATTGACAACATTACTTAAGAAGGATACTGATTGGTCATGGAATGATACACAGCAAAATGCTTTTGAGGCAGCCAAAAGAGCCCTGACAGAATATCCTGTTTTGGCAATTTATAACTCTACTTTTAAGACTCAACTTCATACTGATGCATCTCAGATTGGATTGGGTGCGATTTTACTACAGGAACAAGAAAGCGGTTTATGGAAGCCAGTTGCATATGCCAGTAGACAAACGATGTCAGCAGAAAAACGTTATCACAGCTATGAATTGGAGACACTTGCTGTGGTAATGGGTGCTCGCAAATTTAAAATTTACTTGACTGGAATAACCTTCACTGTAGTAACAGATTGTAATGCATTAAGGTTGACATGGACAAAGAAAGATATGGTGCCGCGTATTGGAAGATGGTGGTTGGAAATGCAAAATTTCGATTTCGATGTGATCTACCGACCTGGACCGTCTATGTCCCATGTTGATGCGCTAAGTCGCAATCCGGCACATGTACAACGAATTGACATTAACGACTGGATTGATGTTCTACAATACGAAGATGAAAATGTACGGAATTTAAGAAAACAATTAGAGGAAGATTTGAAGAATAAAACTCGGAAAGGTCTTACTAATGATTACAAAATTGTGAACGGAAAATTATGTCGGCTTATCGATGGGAAACCCTTAATTGTTGTTCCAAAGGATGGACGATGGCGCATATTACAGATACACCACGATGAGAATGGACATAAAGGAGTTGAGAAATGCCTTCATTTAATAAGGCAGCGTTATTGGTTTGCTAAGGCACATACATTTATCAAGAAATACATAAACGGATGCCCAGAATGTCAATTCGCGAAGAAACCAACAGGAAAGCAACCAGGATTTCTGCATCCTATTGAGAAAAAGGCAGTACCTTTTGCCACTGTGCACATAGACCATTTAGGTCCATTTTGTAAGACTAAAACAGGCAAGACTAACCTTCTCGTGATGATCGATGCTTTCACAAAATTTACTATTATCGAAGCCGTACGTGATACAAGTGCAAAGTATGTTGTTATGGCAATGAATATGCTGATAAAAACATTCGGTGTACCGAATAGATTAATATCCGATAGAGGTAAAGCTTTTACAAGCAAAACATTTGAAGAGTTTTGTATTGAAAGAGGAATTAAACACATATTGAATGCAGTTGCAAGTCCCAGGGCAAACGGTCAGGTTGAAAGAACCAATAGAGCAATTTTGGATTCTTTGGTAGCCTATTGTATTGATGAGCAAGCAAATTGGGAACATTATATCTGTAAAGTACAAATGGGCATTAATTCCACAGTAAATAAAACGACAGGTAAAACGCCATATGAATTATTATTCGGCTTCAATCCTAATTTAACTGCTCATATTGAACATGAAACACCAGTTGTGGATATTGAAGTGGTAAGAGAAGAAGCAGATAAAGTCTCTAAAATCAACGCCTTGAATATGAAGACGCGTTTTGATAAGAAACGTCGAGCAGCTCAAAACTTTAAAGTTGGTGATTTGGTACTGGTAGAGAGAAAAGTTATAAAGAAAGGATTGACGAGTGGAAAATTAGTTCCAAGATTTGCTGGACCTTGTTTAATTACAGAAGTGTTCCCGAATGACCGTTACCTGGTTGAGAGTATTCCTTCATCTAGGAATAATTACAAGAATATCATCGCAAACGATCGTTTGAAGCGATGGAATGGGCAAAATATGATTTAAAAAAAAAAATATATATAATAAATAACCAGACATACTGCTGCACTAGTTGCAGAAATATAATGAAACTTTGATATTATGATTGATATTATATTCAAAATTTTATTTGCCCATGATATATGTTCGTTTGAATAAATAAGTCTGGTTAAGAATTTATTTTGGTGCTGGACAGTTAAAAACTGCAGCCATTAATATGTGAAACAAAGCCTTACAAAGGTTTGATATACTTTTCTATTTATAAAGTGCCTGGAGCTATTAATACGCCTTGAGGTATTTCCATTGGAAGTGGTTCATGCTATTAATAAGCTCTTGAGTCCTTTTGTAGGAAGCGGCCGATGCTATTAATACGCATCAGGATCCTTCCGAGGTATTTCCTAAATGGAATGTAAACCCTTCTGGTGATTCCCACGTGGAACGTAAATCCATCTGTAAGCGTTTGTTTATATTATGAAGTAGCTGGGGCTATTAATACGTCCCAGGGTCCTTCGGTAGGAAGCAGCTGATGCTATTAATACGCATCAGGGTCCTTCCGAGGTTTTTCCGGCATGGAATGTAAACCCTTCTTGCTAGCATTTGTTATGAAGTAGCCGAGGCTATTAATACGCCTTGGGATCCTTCCGTAGGAAGTAGCTGATGCTATTAATACGCATCAGGGTCCTTCCGAGGTCGTTCCTACAGGGAATGTAAATCCTTCAAAAGCACTCGTTATGAAGAAGCCAGGGCAACCTATTAAAACTGCCTTGGGATCCTTCCGAATGAAGTGACTAATGCTATTAATACGCATAAGTAACCTTCTGAAGTGTATGCGCTTATTTATCGGAGAGATATCTACCGAGTTTTAAATCATGATCATGAAAATAAACAAAGGCTATTATTACGCCTCAGAGTGCCTTTGAGTTTTGAATAACAAAACAAAAATCAGCTGATAATATTATAATGTGCACTTGGAGTTCTTTGGAAATAGGGAATGCATTCCATCTAAATTTATTGTTGAATTCTGATTATGTTCCTCTAAAGTTGCGATTTTAGGGTGTGTTCCATCGAAAATTATTGTTGGATTGAGATTGTATTCATCTGAAATTGCTATTGAGTTGAGATTGTGTTTTATCAAAAGTGAAGACGATTGTTTGAAAATTTTGATGATCTGAAAATGAAGTTTGATGGTTGGATATGGTTTGAAGTTTGATGATTTAAGAATTTGATGATATGAATGTTGGTTTGAAGTTATTGTTAAGTTGGTATTGTGTTAATCTGAAATCGTTGTTAGATAAGGTTGTATTCCATCTGAAGTAATTTTAAAAAAAAAAAAAAAAAAAAATTGAGATTTTTGTTACTCTGGTTGATGTTGATTTGATGAGGCTTATTTGACTTGATACGTCAAAGTCCATCAATCAACGAGGATGGAATTTTATTCTGTTGAAGTTAAAAATACTTCACATGACTTCGTCATAACTTACTAAATGTGAAAAATATTAAACTTAACAATTAAATATTAATATTTTTGTGTCGCGGTGTTTTGAGAGTAAAACTTGCACCGTGGCGCTGTTTCCTTTGTTTACAGAACATGGCCGAACGGAGAGTTCACCAATCACTCACTATTTACAGCTGCAAACAAGCATTTCTGAACAATTCATTTGCATGGTCAAATGCAAGACTACCGAGTGCTACACACATGAACCAGCAGTCGTCTCGGGGCGAGCCGATTTTCAGGATGGCCGACTGTTAGTTATATTTTTTAGAATATACAACAATTTAATTTCAAGTATGACCGCAAGCGACATCTATGTATAAAAGACAGTAGCGCCATCTGCCGGTTGAACGAGAAGCCATGCGGTATAATTTTGTACGAAGTAAATGTATCAGCGGTTCGTGTCCCGGCTCATCGAATGAGGAGGGAATTTTCCATTCGGGGATTGATTTATATCGAGGCAACGTTCGGCTATTGTATTGCTTTGTTTTATTTCGGAAAATACATTTATTCTTACGGAAATTGACGTTTTTGTACTAAGTGAACCTGCCGGAGTTCCTATCAATATATATATATATATATATATATATATATATATATATATATATATATATATATATATATATATATATATATATATATATATATATATATATATATATATATATATATATATATATATATATATATATATATATATATATATATATATATATATATATATATATATATATATATATATATATATATATATATATATATATATATATATATATATATATATATATATATATATATATATATTTATATACATACATATATATATATATATATATATATATATATATATATATATATATATATATATATATATATATATATACATAAAAATAGTATATACATAGTTAATAGAAACATATTTTCGCTCTGAAAAGCACTGTTTATAGGAAATAAAGTTCTTCGTTGAAACAAAATTTAATTTATGGAAACTTCGTTGCTGCCCCGTTGGCTCGTGTTATCTCTATATTCATCCAGTGCTTAAAGACGATTGCGCATCTGTGTCAGTCGACGGGACTTGTCCATGCCCCGTGACGTCTTCCGCTGGGCAATTGCTATGTAGAAGGGCTGCACGTGCGCCGGGACCATTGATCCGGCTTTCTAAGTGTGTCGTCGCAGGGCTGCGACGTGTATCTATGCAGGTATCTCGAAACGATCGCGCCGCAGCCGTTGCGCTCAGTCGGTCGCCCTCGGTGCTCAAGTAATAAAACGGTTTTTTATAGAATATTTGTGATTTATGAATATTCCATATATATACATATATGGGAGCTAATGGGCCCTTGCTGAGTTGGCCACGAAGACCCATTCTGTTTCCGGGTCGGTCACACTCACGGGTCAACACCCATCCGATGGCCTCCACGCATGGGGTGCGAGCCTGGGTAGGACACTGGGCCAACCAGTCTCCCCTGGGAATCAATCCTCTGGCGCTCCTGGACGGTCTGCGCACCGAGCGGCGCAAGCCAATCGATTGTGCTCTCCGACTAACAATCGGGGGAGTCTAGGAACTGTATTGTTTCCTATAGAGCGGGGGTAGTTGTCTACCTTACGGCGACTGCTCTTGAAATGACCATTGGCCATCCGATCCCGGTTCAGAGTCGGGCAAAGGACGCCTTGGTCCGCGATAGATTCGGTATACTCCGTTTCACCGCTTCGTAAAGGAGAGGACCGCGCAAGCGACCTCGAACTCGGAACCAATCGAGAGACCGGAGAAATCTGGTCACAATTGGTAGTTAGGGCGCGAGTGCCGCCCGCCAGGTTAACATACCTGGCTACTCGCGGTAAGGCGTTGGTCTCTAACGGGTTGTGGCGTAGCTAGACGTCGGATTTGTTATGTCCAAAGTCTTCTACGCTCACTGCACGGTCGATAGAACGATGAATCGTTAAAACGTCCTGCGGTGACGGGTTCGCCCGTTGTGGTTGACATCTCAATATATATACATATATATTCGGAATATACTCAATCAGACCTTTGATTTGATACTATATATTTATATATACACGATATATTTATCTTAACACATTGACATTTGAACCGTACACAATTATTCATTATTCAAAACATATGTCACTCGGAATAACATACCCATTCTAACCATATCATACACATCTAAATCGGTTCAGGCGTTTACAAATTATGATGGAATCAGAAACGGAAAACATATATACATACATGAACCCTAAATACATTACACTCCTTTTTGTTGAGCTGTCGTGTAAAATCATCAGTTTCTGCAATTGATTTCTATTTTTTTAAGTCACAATGAATCACATTTTAATTTTTAACTTACGTAAATTATTTATAGCACTACTTATAATTAAATTTCATTTAATGATTTCCAATTTTCTTTTTGATAAAAGCCTTTTCTTCGTCGTATTTGACGACTATTATTTCTGTTTTTTTCGGTAATTTAAAGAACTTCTGATCTTTACCAAAAACTCTCGCCTCCTGGAGAGTTTCCGGTAATTTTGCGTGCAACGTCTCGGGCAAGAATATTTGAGCAACAGCAGCAATAAAAGTTAGCGTCATCATAAGCATGTAAGGATATCTTGCGTCGTACGCCGTACCCTGTAAAATTATTCATATTAGACATGAAATTGTCTTAATATGGAAACATATAGGGTTTTCGAATAAGGGCGGGTGGATGTTGACAGTCTGTGGCTATCATGTTCAAGTTATCACTGGCAAATCACACGATTGAGTAGCACGTTAAAACTTTGATATCGAAGTGAGTGTTCTTTAGTGCATGTTAAAAGAATCTTTCTTTTGCAAAAGTGAGCACTTCTCAGTATGTACGACTAGGACCTCATGCAAAGAATATTTCAGCAAGGCAAGGGTAATGACTATGTATTCGGCGTTCATATACCAGTGTTTAATGTATGCTAGACAGCACCTAGCAGAAACACCAATTAATGCAGAGATTCACTCGCATCATACCCGCGGTAGCTCCCTTTTATGCGTACCCCGAATACGACTAGCAAAAGTACAGAAAAGCTACTTGTACCTTGGCGTTAAATTCTATATTCTAATCCCTACAAAATTTAAACAGCTGGAGGACATAAAATTAAAAAAAAACATCAAGGAGATGCTTATAGGCCACCCTTTCTAAAATCTGGCCAAATTTGAGGGCCATGATTGTTCAAATATTGTGCCCATTTAAATTACTTAAAAAAGTAGAGCCTTATTGTCTGATTATTTTATATGGTCTGATATCTGTACTTTTAACGTAGATTTAATTTGATTATTTAACATTTTACTGACAATTTGAATATTACGATGAATAATTTTACTACGTATCTTTTCGAATTACTAACTCCTTCAAATATTAGGCTTCTATGTTGATTATCTATATTTATAGTTTGACAATCTAGTAGTTAATTCTTGACTATCTATGTATGTTCAGTAAAGAGTAGTAACGAAACTTACTACCTAACCCAATTATTTTGACACGTCCAAGAGCGGTCTTTAGCCGTCAATTGGACACGATGAAAATGTAATGTAATGTATCTATCGCGGAGGTTGTAAATTGGCCAACAATATCGTGCGATTTGACCCCGATAGACCTTCTTTGTGGAGTTTTCTGAAGTCACATGTCTATGTTAATAAGCCGCAATCGCCCAATGCCCTCAAAGTCACAAAACCCAGGCCATCGCTCAAATCCAGCCGTATTTTTGCGGCAGTCATTAAAAATTGGACCTCTCGGATCCGTGCCATCGTGCGAAGCCGCGGCGGACATTTGATTGATGTCATATTTCATACATAATGTCATATATGGGTCTTTCAAACAAAAAAATAAGTTAATTAATACCTCACATAGAGCTTGTTTTATTTCACAGAGTGTCAGCATCGACCTTCAATTATTAAAAAACCCTTAAAAAATACTTCTTACCAGATAAATGATATAAGGAACAATGATTCCAAACAACCCAGAGATGACGATTCCTAGAGACATACCTGTTTGCCTTAAACATGTCGGATATATCTCCATTGTTTGTAATGTTTGTGTGTAATACGTTACGGATAGGCAAAATTTGGCAAGAAGGATGAAACAGTTTGTGATGATAGCAGCGTTTTTATCTAAAAATGTAAAAGTATCATTTCGTTACCTTCGATTCCATAAAAATATAAAAGTATCATTTCGTTACCTGTGAGGGACCACCCCTCACAAGACTCCAAATTAAGGTTAATAAGGTTTGAATATTGCCAGTTACAACGCTTGCCGAAGTAACGAGTGCCCGGATTACTTTATCGAGACGCGAGGGTTGCGCGACGGAGGTTATGCGGAAATAGTGGATGAGGATTGTGCGTGTGCTCCTACTACCTCGTACTGGGCACAGCTCGAGTCTGTGGGATTACAGACTGATGCTTCGAGACTCAGGGAGAATGAGGAAAGGAAACCAAGGAGCCGGATTCGTTGACCTAACTCGTGAGAGAGAGTGCCGAATGCCGTCGCAACCTTGGGGGAAGGTGATCACTCGGGGAATGATATGTGACCGAGAAGCCAGGACACCGAAGTGTGCTGTCGCTATCTGGAGACATGACCACTCGAGGAATGATAATTTGGTTGCTTTTTCGCCGGTTTATATAGGCCGTGAAATGATGCAATCCAAAATATTCCGAGTAAAAGTATTATTTCATCGTGCTGATTCATAGCTGCACGAGTCAAGATAATAGCTGAATTGTGTCTGTGGATTTCACTGGAAATCGACGCATTTGTTGATCGCATGTAATGGACTTAAGGTCCGTTACAGATCCATAAAAGTCGTATAAATATACATAACCGAAATATTGGCTCGTATTATATATCCAGTTTTGCTATGTTAATGGGTCCTTAAATATCTACTGTAAACTTTCAAGGACAGGATCAAGGAATTTGGGGTATCTTTAATCTGTAAACATTTATTCATATTTCGAAAAACTAGTAGTCTGTTAGAGCAAGTTTTGGTCAGTCTGGTGGGTGACGAAGAGTCACGAGTCGCAGATCCTGTAATATTGCGTCTCTTTGCTTACGACAAGATCACAAGAAGTTGTAATTTATAAAACCGACTCTGGGCGCCATATTCCAAAATAATGCGAATTTCCAACTTTTCGATGTTGGCAAACAGGGAAATATTTGAGGAATAATAAACTACAGACAGACAAACAAATAATTAACTTGTCTGTTTTAGCAACTTCTGATGATTCTGGTGGGTGACGAGGAGTCTCCAGTCGCAAGTTCTGCATGATTGCGACTCTTGGCTTACGACAACTTTTTGGTTGTGCATTGTTTTACAGGATAAGTGGAAAAGAACTAGTGACCAGGATCGGTTGTTTAATCACTATCTTCTCCAGATTATTTGCAGGTCTTCACATTACACATTTGGGTTGTGCCAGACCACAAGAAGTTGTAATTTATTAAACGACCTAGGCCGTCATATTCCAAAATAATGAGAGTAATGAAACTTTCTAATGATGGCAAACAGGGAAATATTTGAGGAATAATGAAATACAGACAGCCAAATGAATAAATAATTTTGGAATTGAATAACATGTCTTAGAATAAAAAATATTTGGATTTGGAATTCCAACTCAAACTTCGGAGCATCGAGCATCGATAAAAAGCGGAAATTACTTAAGTGAGGACCTCGTAAATTATCTAGTAGTAAAATATAAACCTTTAATCGTGATCAACACTGGTATGAACATAGCAGTTGCAAATACATAGGCAGACGATCCAGTGAACCTTCTTCCAATCTTGTCACAGAGATATTTCCCTAAAATATATCCTGGCAGTTCTATTACCGTCTGCCATAGGAATTGAAGGAAGGGATTTCCTCCCAGATTAGTTGTGTTCAAAAGAAAGATACCGTAGCACATTGTAAAGACGATTCTGAAATTAAAAAGCTGTATCAAAATAAGTCCTTTGGAAATTGAATCAACAAAATCGAGAGAATTTAAATTGAAACTGTAGATATCAAGATTATTGTTGTAACATATAAAAATGGATTACTCATCATAATTTGAATACTCAACGTCATAAGCAGAGACTGTCTTTACTTTCCTAATGACTATAGGATCACAAATTACGAAAAGGCTAAGTATAAGGTAATTTTCAAAATACATATTTATGCTAGTAATACAAATAGGGAGAAAATATAACAAGAAAATATAATATATGTTGGTGTTGTAAACACAGGGAGTAAGATTTTTTCAATGAATATATATATAGGTATATATAGTTCTATTTGATAAGGTTTGTAAAGAAATCCGTTTATAGGATCATGTTTTTATTTAAAATAAAATTAGTAAAAGCTACTTAAAAAGCAGCGAAGGAAATCCCAGGTTGTATTGGGAAATGCTTATGTTTGAATGAGATATACTTACGGATGTGCACGACTTTCGACAGGTGCAATGTAAGTTTAAAGGTCCTTTTGCAGTCGACTAACGATCACTATTCATCCATATATCTCATAAATAGGGCTTATCCTTATGCAACACAAAATGCCTTCAAATGAGACGAATTAAGCGAAAAAATTAAAAATTAAACTATTGATCATTTCGGCAAGGCCGTTTTATAAATGAAAGTGACATTACGAAATAATTCAAATTTCGAATGCTACTAACATTTAAAATATGATACAATTGGCTGAGTTTGTTATCAACGAGCCATTAAATCGAATTAAAAATAAATAAAAAAACTCCATATGCTCAATGAAATGAAAGAAGAAACTTAAATCTTTATTTCTGGCAGAGAAGTTTATAAAAAAGATTGTATAATGTTATCAAAATAGGGTAAACCTATATAAAATTGTATAATATTAAAAAATTGTAAAGAAACATTGTAGAAAACAGTATAATATTGTTCTATTTGATAAGGTTTGTAAAGAAATCCGTTTATAGGATCATGTTTTTATTTAAAATAAAATTAGTAAAAGCTACTTAAAAAGTAGCGAAGGAAATCCCAGGTTGTATTGGGAAATGCTTATGTTTGAATGAGATATACTTACGGATGTGCACGACTTTCGACAGGTGCAATGTAAGTTTAAAGGTCCTTTTGCAGTCGACTAACGATCACTATTCATCCATATTGGGAAGCATTACATAAGCATTTCCCAATACAACCTGGGATTTCCTTCGCTACTTTTTAAGTAGCTTTTACTAATTTTATTTTAAATAAAAACATGATCCTATAAACGGATTTCTCCCAGATTAGTTGTGTTCAAAAGAAAGATACCGTAGCTTATATATATATATATATATATATATATATATATATATATATATATATATATATATATATATATATATATATATATATATATATATATATATATATATATATATATATATATATATATATATATATATATATATATATATATATATATATATATATATATATATATATATATATATATATATATATATATAGAAATAGAAATAGAAATATAAATATTTTTATTGTCCGAAATTGTGGTGGTACATTTATGGTGATAATGCGTAAAACTATGTATCTCACAATTACCTGTTATTAAAACAGATTGACAAATTTACTTATCTGCTAAATTGACTTATCTGCTAATTATAATATCTTATTAAAAATGCAATTATTTCACTGGTTTAACATGAAAAAAAAAATTTAAACAGACCGGATAAGTAGAGCTAACAATAGAAGACAATTAGAAAAAATAATTCACCAATAATATAAAAAATAAAGAAAAAAATCAAAAATCAAGGAATAATCAAAATTCCGCCTATAAATACGAAATGTATATAATTTAAAATGTAACAGTAGAAAACAATTAATAAAAAATAATTCATCAATAATATAAAAAATAATGAAAAAAATCAAAATCAAGGAATAATCAAAAATCCGCCTATAAATACGAAATGTATATAATTGAAAATTTGTAATCTTTCTAATTGAATTAATTTAAAAACAAAATGAAAATGCATGCCTACAATATAATATTATGAGAAATATTCGTTTAATGTGTAAAAGCTTTTATCGATAAGCCATTTTTTCAACGCTGCGGTAAACCCTTTTCCTTTTATTTCTTTGATATTTGCAGGTAGGTGGTTATAGATTTTTATTGAATTGTATAACATTCCTTTTTTAAATAGAGTTAAATTTGGCTTGGGTGCTTGTAGCTCATGTTTATTTCGTGTGTTATAGCCGTGTTCAACATTGTTTGTTTTGAAATACTGATCGTGGTCCCTTATAAATTTGCAGGTTTCCAAGATGTATATCGATATAAACGTTAGCACAAACTCCTTTTTAAATAGTGGTTTGCAGCTGTCAGTCTTTGGAATTCCACATATTATTCGTAAGCATCGTTTTTGTACTATGAATATTTCCTCTGCGTTTACCGAATTGCCCCAAAGCGTAATTCCATATTTTATGCAGGCGTAAATATATGCATAATATGCCATAAAGGCTGTTTTTTTATCTGTAGTTCGTTTTAAAATCCTTAGAGCGTAGCAAAATTTCGAAATTTTTATTTTTACATCTTCGACATGATATATATATATATATATATATATATATATATATATATATATATATATATATATATATATATATATATATATATATATATATATATATATATATATATATATATATATATATATATATATATATATATATATATATATATATATATATATATATATATATATATATATATATATATTTATATATATATATATATATATATAGATATATATATATATATATATATATATATATATACAAGTAATATCAGGTGGCGCTTATAGCATTGTAGTGCGAAACTAATAGCAATTTATTTGGCCATAATAACATTGATACTTGTTCTATAATAACATCTACATTCTACAACATATAATAACAGGTTTATGTGAATGAATAGAATGACAACATCTAAAATGAATGTTTTTTTAGAACGGACTGATTGATTATAATTACAAAAACAAATAATTTAACCAATGATAACAATAATAACATTCAATTATTAGTGATGATTAGATCTGAAAGAGAAATATATTAAGCTGATTAGTTCAAAGAAATAACATGGAGAGATAGATGCCCTCTAATAGTCGATCTGAACATTGAAGTGCGTAATTATTGAGTATTGAAATATACCAAATAAGACATTGACATCGTTATGTAAATAATAATTAAATAATAAATCATTGATGTGAAAATTCGTTTGTTAATATTAATTTGTTTCAAGAAAGGATTCCGTATAGGCGTATTTAGAGCGCCGTCTATAATGTTCCGCCATACTTCCATATAACGAACGCAGCCATATTGGACATAAAGGATAATAATCAATTTTTGGAAATATGAATGGCATTTGCACTTTGCGTTTCGTAGTAAAATCCCATATAAAAATCGAATACGCTATATAATCAATAGATGCACTTACACGTCATACATTAGCCACCGTACTTATAATATACTCGGCATCGATCTACTGGAAAAACATGATTTGTGCGTCTTTTCTATAGATTTCAATTGGCAAAAGAATTCATCAAGATTTGTGCCATCTGAGTGGAGATATTTTAAACATTGATAATTTTACAATTAACACGATTAGTGTAGAGTAATAAATCAATATTCCTGATCACTTAAATTGAGCTCAGCTCACGGGAGAAAGAACGATATATTTGGTTAAAACTTCCTGAGGTGACGGGTTCGCTTGTTGTATTTGACAGCTCTAGTTGATCACTTAAATTATCTCAGTAAGAAATTGTGCAGTGCCATATTCGCCATAAAAAGAAAATAAATTTAGGCGGTTTTGAAGCCGCTGAATCCGCCCCTTGATGACGTATGGCCTACTGTTTTGGGGAATGGCACAACATTCAAAAATGATTTTTCTCCTTCAGAAAAGAGCGGTACGCAACTTATATATAGTTGTAGCTTATATATAGACATAGCTCTCCAAGAAGTACTTGTAAGCTGCTATTCGTAGAATCAGGAATCATGACTATTTTTATCTTACACCTATTAAAATATTATGTACGCTCATTCGAGAGCAAATTGAAAGCCTTGGAGAGGACCAATTTAAAAAGATAATTCTTAATAATTTGGTAAGAACCCCAATTTATGGTATAAGAGAGTTTAAAAATTCTGAGTTTATTTTCGATGCCGATCATTTCTAAAATTTGTATTTTTTTAACATAATGGTATTATGATAGCTGCCATTCTAATTCTCATATAATTTATTTAACATCTTTTCATTTAAAAAAGAATAATTAGGCATATTGCTGGATTGACAATAAAATATTTTTGCTTTGATTATTCTACATAAAATTTTCTTTTTTATTTTAATATATTATGCTCGCTGACTATTAAATCACATTAGTGTATTTTGATTATTTGTATGTAGGTAATATTGAATATAATATTACAGCCATGACAAATATTATGATAGTTATGTTTTTAATAATTTCGTGACGCATAAAAAAGTACGAATGCCTATCTACTGGAGTAGTTGATTGTATTGTAATAGTCCGGGTGGGCATATTACCGCATCCATGTTTTTTTGCAACAAGTTTAATTTTTCAAATGGAAGACTTTCGAGTTTGTTTGGAATTATGGAGAATACAAATTATAAATAGATTTACAGCGTGAAGTTTGTAGCAGCCGACACTTCCGGGGATGCTGCAACTGCTGTACATACCACAAATTAGCCAATGTAGCAGGCTCTAAATAGACTTAACAATATATTATGGAAATATTTCTCAGTAAACTTCTTATTGATAACAAAAAGCAAGTAGACCCTCCAACTCCCTAAAGCTTTGATTAGCTACACCGGAATCACTAATCTAGACTCTCTGTTTGACATTTGACATTTTGATCTCAAAATAACGTTTTAGCATTGATTGTGAGACTTTATGGACCCTTTCTTTCACAGGTAATCAGGTGAGCCGTACTCAAAATGTTAAAATATCCTGATTTTAAAAGAAATCTAAGTAGATTGAAAATCCAAGTGGATCTAAAAGAAATCCAAGTGGATCGATCGAGCCAACGATATTGATGATGACGCCATTGAGGAGATTGACTGTAATTTCATTACATATAATTTTATTACTTTTTAATAAAATGTATTACTTCCGTGGAAATATTACTTGACATTTTTATTTCAATGTGCCCGTTATTTACGTGAATTTTTGCTATATAAAAATTTGCAATAAAATTACGAAATACTGCGCGCATTCAATAAAATGTGGTAATGAGTAGGTATGATGAAGTTAAATTTTATTAAATATTCCTTTATTTTTCGGTATTCTTACCTTTAGTATTTATAGACTATATATATATATATATATTCTAAACACAAAATGGTTTACATGGCCCTATGTCAGGGTTTATGGGTGCACGGAATAATAGCGTGGGGAGCATGTGCAAAATCTGTCTTGGATCCTCTAGTGAAAGCCTCAAAGCTTTTGTTGAGGGTAATCAATAGAAGGCCCCCACGATATGATTCCAACATGATATTCAAAGAAAGTAAGGTGATAGATATACGCCAGCTGTTTGTGAAACAGTCACTCATGTTTTTCCATGGAACCCTAGATAATCGACCACGAAGCCAACAACACAGAACTACAAGAGCATCTGCAGGCTTGAATTATGCAGTTCCCCGAGTTAAGTCATCATTTTCCCAAAGGCAATTAAACTTTATCGCACCCAAAATATTCAACCGTCTTCATGATGACATAAAACAATTTGAAATTACCTTTTTATTCAATAAAAAAAATAAAAAATGGCTTCTTGACGATATAGGTCGTTCAAGGACAGAGAATGATCTTCTGCAAATCATCTCTTAGAAATAATATACCTGAATAAATGTGATATAAGATAATAAACATAATGTAACATATATGTGTATGTGTGTATGTATGTATATGTATATGTATATATGTGTATATATGTGTATATGTATAAGTGTATGTGTCCTACGTCAGTTATGCTTCTCCACCCAAGTCTGAAAATAAATCGTATGCCCAGATACAGGCTATACTCGGCCTAGTTGGGCATGCGCTGCGCATGGTCATGTGAATGTGGGTCGTCGTTTACTTCGCACCATTACTTGGTTCATACCAAGTAATGGTGCGAAGTAGTAAAGTAAACAAGTAAACGACGACCCACATTCAAATTCATTAAATGGTCATCCATTTAATGAATTTCGCATGTTATGTTTAAAATAAATAAATAAATAAATAAAAATACCCTTCCTATAAGACTCTTCAACACGATCACCTAAAAACTTCGCATTGCGGCGTTATATAAATTAATACAGCGTCATCTTCTATAAATGTCCGACCTATTAGATATTCTAGTAGCCATCTTGTCTTAGTAGATGTTGAAAGCCAGCTTCGTCAATGGCAGCCATTGCAAATATGAACTTTACAGCTTTAAAATATGAACAGGGCATTAACTTGATTAACTAATTTTAGCTAGTTTGCGTATTCGTTTTTCATGTATTACTTTTCGCAATTATTTTATTTGTTTCAACCAATAAAATATTATGTGTGAGGAGTCGGCGAACAAAACGATCTCAATCGGTTTTGGACCAGACATGCTTTTTTGTGTAATCGGTAGGTACGCCTTGGGCATTTCTATCGATTGGTAAAACTATTTACTACCAAACCGACCCAGAAACCTTAGAAAAATAAGGCAAAAAGATTTATCGTTAGTTAAAAATGGTTGATTATTTGAAATTAAAATGAATTTCTTTCAAAATGATCTAACTCTTATAATAAATAATAGCCCGTAAAAATGTTTTTTTTTGAAACGGTCTAAATATATTTTTTGGCACCTTTTTTTGTTTTTGTTGTGGTATCCCTAATTTAAATATGGCAACATTCACATTTGAGCATAGCTTCGTTAAAGTGAGTTACTCTGCAAATTAGTTTGGTATATATGTATAGTGAAAAAAAAATGTCATCTAGTACGGTTGCGGCACTCAACGCCGGTTCTAAAAAGGAATATTAATTATTTGGGGAAATTTTGACCTATTCATTAATTAAGGATTTAACACATTAGCATGAACGATGTAGAAAGATGTAGAATTTTTATATTTCTGTTTTTCCAGATTGAAACGATCTATATATACCTTTTCAATCAAAACGATCTAAACGATTTTTTTTTTAATGTCCCATTCTTGCAATGAAAAGTTACTTGGGAATGCTAGATCTTATACTAATCAGCCAAGGTATTAACTAAAAAAACAAAATATACAAATAAATAAATGGAAAATTCTGTTTAGATTTTTGCCTCTCCTGTAAAATTAAGTTCAACGCTTTTAGATCGTTTTATTTGCCGACTCCTCGACGACTCGCTGTGCTTGCCAGTATTTATTTATATACCGTTCCCATAACTTTTTATCACTTTTTTTAACGTCCCTCGTAGCAACCTCAACCATTCTAAACTGATATTAAATTAAAATATTGTTTATCAATACAAAACTATTTTGACCAACTAAATTAAGTCATTTTCCACATGAGCGCCATTGCTGAACAGTCTACCCTGAAAAACGGCGGTTGCAACATCGCTGAAACTCGGGTTCGACAAAATTCAATCGGTAAATCTATTTAAAACCTTGTTTATAGTTTGAGGACATATGTGTCCCATAATTTAAACAAATATTTTTAAATTATCGAATACGAATAATATATAAATTATATTTTCCATGTTATTGAGATATTATCAGAATCGTGATATTATAAAAAAAATATTTTTTAAAACTTACTGTATTTTTTTTCAAATATCATAAATGGCCAACGAACTCTAGTGATTATATATTTATGATTATATATACGAATAAAATATTAATGGCAAATTTTTCAATTTGTTTTTTTTTCTTTTAGTATCTTTTTCTTTCCAATTTTGGAAAAAGTCGTAACTTTGTATCTTTTTGGACCACAGGGACCACTTATGTCCCATCAATTTATACAGAATCTATTACACGAATTTTCACAAAATTTGACATAAGGTACATGTTATTACATACATGACATACATGTCATACATCGCCCTTAAGAGCCCTATCACATATTTTTTCCAGAAAGGCAAGAAAAGTGGATTTTTGGCGTTCTAATTCCAAGAAATGAAGAGATTTCTACAAACTTTAATTACTGAATTACCTGGACCATTTCTTGATGTTGACCATAGCGGCCTTTAATTTTAGATATAACGAATATTATTTACTTATTCAGCCCATTTTCCGAAAGTCGTTATTCGTAAAACGCTCGGAAGGCAAACTTTGAGCTCCTTAATACAGTAATATCACTACAACGAAAACCGTATACTATTTTTTTTTATGTCCGTCATGTATTCTTGTTGACCATAGCGGCCTTATTTTTTCGTTTTTTGACCACATATCCAAGGTATACATTACTTACAATTACACAAAATTTAAAAAAAAACTTCCTGTATCATTCTAATTTTCTCAGAAATAAAATAAGATTCTTATATAATACTTATACTATATTAAAGTTCACTCTTTTAGCAATACGACATAATATAAATTATTGTCATTAGAAAGGAGAAAACACTGCAAAAAACAATTAGAAATTGTGTATATATTTGCTTGCGCAAGAGAAGAGCGCTCAGTGCCGCGGTTTTCTCCCAGGGTTGAATAGTTATTTATTTATTTATTTATTTATTTATCCTATCTTTTATAGTTACATCCAAAAAAAAATGCGTTCATTTTTTAAACTCATTTTAAAAGAATACCTACGCTATTTTGTAATAGGCCTCTTAAACAGTTTTATGTATAAAGAAAATCCATACTCAGCCGCAAAGCTTATGGTCCTCAAAGGGTTATTGAGGAGGCACTAACACAATCTGAGAAATCGCTATATACCATAATATAATTTTCTTCCAGTATAAAAAAATACAAAGACCATCTATTTAAAAAAATATATACTCACAACACAAAAGTCAAAACTATAGTATTTTTCGCTAGTCGCAAGGATGAAACTACACTGAGTAGACCATATATCGTTTCAGGTTCGGTTGTATGATGTTTAAGTTCCTCTATCATTTCTGGCTGTAACTTTCTTCCATTGACTTTCGCTATCTTTTCCAGCTCCCTGATGCACTCATCAGTTCTACCGCGAGCAGCCAACCATCTGGGCGATTCTATAAATGACCTATGGATAGAATATTATTACATAAAACCGATGCTTTCACGTTTAAGTAACGCTGTAGAAACATATGTGACCTTTCAATTAAAGCTATCGATTAAAAATACATAAAAAAATATTCAACAATTAGTGCTAAAGAATTCACTGTCCTAGCATGCTAGCGAAGGTTTGTCTCTTTGTTCCAGATAATTATAATCTCTCATAATCTATTTGCGGAGCCGTTCTCGCGCACCAACCTAAGTCGATGGAGTCTGCTTCCTCGTGCCTCGCAGCACATAAATGCGCTATGTTCGGCAGCGTCAGACCTTGATATTTTTTACAGCTAGCCCTCTCTTCAAGGTATAGGCATTGCGCTACTTATTTATGTCAGAATAATATGAATTGTTTTATTCTTTATTCTTTATGCTTTCTGTAAATTAGTTTTTTTCTGATCTTAATGCCTGTATTTGTAATTAATACTTATTTAAACATGTTATGTAAGTACTTACAACAATTATATTTTCTATATTTATGTTTATATTGCATCTCAACGGATTGGTCTAAATTGTTATATTGACTTGCTTATGAAATTAAATACATAAATAAAAAGGAAAAAAAAATATGTCTTAGAATTTATCCTCCTCCCATACCCCACAAGTAGTTAAGAAGTCATCGGGTGCTTTTGGGATTTGAATTTCAAAGTGTAGGCCTTTCTGGTATTGCGATACAGAAGGCTGCAGCGGTTTCTCAGTAGTTCATACTCATTCCACCTGTCTTCGGCGAAAAGCTTCGCGGTGCAGGGCTGAAGGCTGTTGAGCCTCAGGGCCGTCTCCCGCGGATTGTCATTCATGACATTCCGCGGGACCTCAAGGAGGAGGAGTTGAAGGAGCTGCTTTGGAAGCAGAATTTAGAGGGGCGCTGTAAGGTTGATAAGCAAACGGCGCTTGGCGCCACGCGACGCGCGTTCGCCTTTGGCGCAAGGGACGCTTCGGTGGTCCAGAACGTGTGGATCGTGCACCCCGAGGTGCGATCGGTGCTCGTCTCGGGGGGGAGGGTCTTCCTAGACTGGGACTCCTGCAGGGTTCGCGACTACGTGGGTGCGGTTCGGTGCTTTAAGTGCCATAGTTACGGCCACACACAGAAGAGGTGCGAGCTGGAGGTGGTGTGTGGCCACTGCGCTATCAAGGGGCATGAGAAGCCAGCGTGCCCTTCCAGGGGGGACCCGCCCAAGTGCGCTACGTGCTCGGCGCTGCGCAGAGAGGCGGCTCACGCGACCGGGTCCGCAGGCTGTCCGGCTTACCAACGCGCGGTGGATAGGGAAATCGCTACCACGAATTATGGCGGGGCATAGTCCCCAACTAATGTTAACCTGCGCGCAACTGAACCTCCAGAGAAGTCGTGCTGTCACGGCTGAATTTGGGCGGACGCTTGAGGTGATGGGTATCGGAGTAGCGTTCATGCAGGAGCAGTACACGCACCTTGGGAAAACCCGAGGTATAGACGGGCGGTGCGTGGTGCTAGAGAAGGGGAGCCGACCCATGGCAGGGATTGCGGTGAGCTCGTCTCTACCGCCGCCTCTGTTCCTGGATCGGCTCTCAAGTGAGCACCTCGCCTGTGCGTCTATAGTTATTAACGGCGTGGACTGCTACTTCATTAGCGTCTACTTTCAATTCGGTGAGGCTGTGGACGCCTACGTTGCTGGACTCGCCGCGGCCCTCGACGCTCTCCGGGGCCGCCCGGTTGTGGTAGCGGGGGATTTTAATGCCCGCTCCCCATCTTGGCACGATGCCGGAAACCTGGACCGCCTGGATAGAGTCGCGCGGGGAAGGGCCGAGGCTGTCGAGGAGTTGATAGCGACCTTCGGGTTGCATATTATCAACTCTCCTGGACAGCCCCGGACCTTCTGCGGCCCCGGGGGATCCAGCAATGTGGACTTGACTTTGTGCTCTGCGGGCTTCGCCCGAGAGGTGGTTAACTGGACTGTGCACGAGTCCTCGTCATCCTCGGACCATCGGCTTATTACTTTCGACATCGGTCGGCGCGTAAACCCACCGTCGATCTCTGAATGGCGGTACCGTACCTCTAATATAGACTGGGACCGTTTCGGAGAGTCTCTGTCTACGGGGCTTGCCAGCTTCCCTCCTCCACAAAGCAGCTCGGCCGAGGAACTATCAATCAATCAATCAATCAAACTCAGTGTCTCCCTCAACGAAGCTATCTCCTCGGCCTGTGAGTCGGTTCTGGGTCGAAAGAAACCCCGCGGTGGCTTCGCGGCCCCGTGGTGGACTTCCGATCTCTCAGACCTCCGGAAGGTGTTCAGGCAGGCCTACCGCCGAATGAGTGATGCCCGCAGAGGCTCTCTCCCCCCCGAGCGTGAAGAGGAATTGCGTGGCAATCTCCGTTCCGCCCGAAGCGTCTACCACGCCGCTATTAGGCGTGCTAAGATGGACTCCTGGAGAAAGTGGATCTCAGACGTTGGGAACGAAAACCCATGGGACATGAGGACTGCGGTAGACAAGGGCGCCAAGAGGGGCGGAGAATACCTATCCAGTATAGTTGAAGGTGTTTCCGCCCCCCTTGATACTAGAGGCACCTTGGAGACTCTCCTCAATTCCTTGTGCCCATCGGACCTAACTGTTAATGACGACCCCCACCACGCACAAATACGGCGGCTTGCCGCCTTAGACTCGCGCGTCGCAAACTCATCCGAGGTGACTGCGGACGAGGTTGGCCGGGTAATCGGATCGCTGTCGCTTAAGAAGGCGCCTGGGATAGACAACCTTACAGCCGTGATCGTCAGACGGGTCTGGGAATTTGCCAGGTGGGAGGTGACCGTACTGATGCAGAAATGCATCAATGAGGGCCACTTTCCCACCTGCTGGAAGGCGGGCCTCCTGCGGGTGATTCCCAAGGGCAACGACAAGCCCCGATCGGATCCGAGGGCGTACAGGCCCATCACGCTCCTTCCCATTCTGGGCAAGGTGCTTGAAGCGCTTGTGCGTAATCGGCTGGAGGAGACGCTGTCTCCTCAGAACGATCGGCAGTTCGGATTTACCCGAGGGAAGAGCACGGAGGATGCCATCCTTTTTGCTAAGGACTGGGTCCGTGACTACGAGGGCCCCAACGTTGTTGGAGTCTTTCTCGACATCTCCGGTGCTTTCGATAACGCGTGGTGGTCGATGATCCTGTGCAAGCTTCGAACCCGTCAATGCCCAAACAACCTCCTAAAAATTGTCAGGAGCTATTTCACTCATAGGTCGGTTATTCTGAGGTACGGTCCGACCAGCGTAAGGAAAACCCCCTCGATGGGGTGTCCGCAAGGGTCGGTGCTCGGTCCCACCTTGTGGAACATCCTTTTCGACGATTTTGTGGGACTACCATACCCGGCGGGATGCGCCGTCAGTGCATATGCTGACGACGCTCTCCTACTGGTGGGGGGCAGAAGTCGCGCCGAGGTCGAGAGAAGGGTAGCTGCGTCGTTGGACCTCATCCTCGGGTGGGGCCAGCGTAACAGACTGGCCTTCTCACCGGCTAAAACTCAGGCGCTTCTCCTGAAGGGGCGCCTCAAGCGTAAACCGGTCATCAGATTGAGCGGCCGCCCGGTATCTTTTCCGGAGTCTGTCCGGTACCTGGGGGTCGCGCTGACGGCGTCCTTTTCCTTCCTTACGCACGCGAAAATTGTAGCCGAGAAATCCCGGTCCCTCTTCTTTGCTCTCCGTGAAGCGAGCCGAGCCGACTGGGGAATTCGTTTCCCTGCGGTAAGGACGATATACGAAGGTGTCTTCGTACCACGTGTAACGTACGCTGCACGTGCGTGGACGGAGCACCACATCCCGGAGGCAACCCGAGTGGCTCTCTTGCGTGGGCAGCGCATCCCTCTCGTGGCTATGACCGGGGCGTACAGGACGACGTCCACTCTCGCGCTACCTGTCATTGCGGGCGTCCTGCCCATCGATTTGGAGGTTTTGGAGCGCGCAGCGTTGGCGCGGTATCGTCGGGGAGGACCAGTGGTCTTTCATGGCCTCTCGGTTGACCCGGCGGGGTATCGAGCTGGGGAGTTTGCCCGCCTGATTCGTGCGGAATCCCTTCGTGTTTGGCAGGAGAGGTGGGATGCTGGCGGCACGGGCCGCCTCACCCAATGCTTCTTTCCGTCGGTAGAGGCGAGAATGAAAAATGCGTGTTTTCTGCGGTTCGATCACCATACCACCCAGCTGGTCGGGGGCCATGGGGAGTTCAAAGCCAAGCTGTCTGACTTTGGACTCTCCCGTGACCCCTGGTGCGTGTGTGGGCATGGACTTCAAACGGCAGAACACGTCATTTGGATATGCCCAAAGCTCTCGACCGCACGGGATGAATTGGTGCGTGAGGTCGGCGCGTGCGCCAAGCGCCTACCGATATGGTATGCGGATCTGGTCGAGTGTGGGCGTTGTTTCGGCGCGTTCCGATGCTTCGTGGAGAAGTGGGTTTCCCTTTGGGAGGAGTTGAGGCTTCCGGGAACCCCAGTTTTGGGGTCCCCCCCGACACCAGTGGCGTGATGCGAAGGCCACTTCCAGCCCGAAGTGCCCGTCTATGTGCCGTCCCCCAAACCGCCCCCGCGGGCGCGTCCCCTGCCTGAGGACCTTGGTTAGGCCGTCCCCCACGAGACCGCCCCATGACCCATACGTCTACATACCCCCTCACTAACCACTTAGTCCCCCCGACATCCTGTCTGTGTTTGGTAGCCTGTCTTTGTTTAACTTTAATCTCTGCTTTGTGTTTATTTTATTATTATTTTTACGACTATTTCTTATCTTCTTTTGTTGTTATCTTCTTTTGTTTTTTTTATACTGAATAAATGGGTTTTCGGGGTGGTACGGGGGGGGTGGCTACCTCTTCTTTACCCCCCGCGCGTATACCCTTCTGGTACGCGCGGGGTGTCGTTGCATGATATCCCGGGCAGATAAGACGACCACCGTCGTTATAACTGCCCGGGCGGTGGGTGGGTTCTCCACCCTCACCTGCCGCCTTGAAACCACTAAACTGTCTTCGGATTGCGTCATGTTGTGCTTGGTGAAAATGTATATATCAGTCTTCATCTCAAAAATAAATTTTGCGCGTTCGCAATACTTTCCCTTCTCGTCGGGTGGTCGGCCGGGAAAGTGATATAACGTAAAACTACTAACCTGTAAGTTAATACATAAATGGTCATGGGCAATGTGACGATGGTGATAAATATCATCCACCGAGGAATGGCCCAGCAGACCAGCGACATGATGACCATACTCAAACACCAACCGTAGTTCTGGATCTGGGCCAGCGTGGCGCGCTTTTCCGGTTTGGTGATTTCCATAGAGATTGCTAAGACACTCTGCCCTGCTGTGAGAGATGGAAAGCTAGCGACCACACAAGTTGCCATAAAAGCGTAAAAGTTTACATAGGTAAAGAGGCCGAGAAGTTTCGTCGCCAGTGTCAGCAGAATCGCTATCAGATAGGTCGGACGTCTGCCTATGCTGAAAAGGAAAAAGAGTATAATTAACGTCAACCATGATTGCCATTTATAACCTTGGGAGTTAATGGGCCCTTGCTGAGTTGGCCACGAAGACCCATTCTGTTCAGGGTTGGTCACACTCACTGGTCAACACCTATCCGACGGCCTCCACGCATGAAGTGCGAGCCTGGGTAGGATTCTAGCCTAGCCAGTTTCCCCTGGGGATCAACCTTCTGGCGCTCCTGGACGGTCTGCGTACCGTGCGGCGTTAGCCAATCGACTGTGCACTCTGACTAACAGTCGAGGGAGTCTGGAAGCAGTACTGTTTCCTATAGAGCGGGGAAGGTTGCGGACCTTACGGCGACTGCTCTTGAAACGACCATCGGCTATCCGATCCTGGGTGAACAGCCGAGCACATGACGCTGTGGTCCGCGATAGATTCGGTAAACACCGTTTCACCGCTTCGCAAGGGAGAGGACCACGCAAGCGACCTCGAACTCGCAACCAATCTAGAGACTGGAGTAATCTGATCACAATTGGAAGTAAGGGCGTGAGTGTAACCCCGCCGGGTAACACTCCTGGCTATCTCGCGGTTAAGGCGTTGGCCTCTTACGGGCTTGTGGCGTAACTAGATGGTGGACTGTTTTGTCCTCAAGTCTTTTGCGCTCACTCCAGGGAGATAGAACGACTAAACGTTTAAACTTCCTGATGTGACGGGCTCGCCCGCTGTAGTCGACAACCCTAGTTGCCATTATAACCGCCCGGTTATACCATTTATACCGCCCGGTAAGGGTTGGTCTCTCGAGGACTACTTGGCAGATATAAGATAGCTTTTTTTTTATTTTATTTTTTTTTACCCAAAAGGCATATGCCTTTTTGTGGAACCCGCCTTGTTGCCTATTGGCACCATATTCTAGGTGGGCATTTGTAGCATCACGCAGTCGAACACTCAGGCGGTCACCCATCCCAGTATTAAACGCGCCCAACGCTGCTTAACTTCGATAACAACGAGGAGAACCGGTGTCAACGTGGCTACGATTGCCCATTGTCTCTGTCTTCTACGATTATCCTACGGCTAAAAGAACGATCTCATATTGTTATACCAGCCTAGGAGCTTATGGGCCCTGTTGCAGTGTGGCTACTAAGAACAATGTGT
Organism: Micropterix aruncella; assembly: GCA_944548615.1. Taxonomy (NCBI): domain Eukaryota; kingdom Metazoa; phylum Arthropoda; class Insecta; order Lepidoptera; family Micropterigidae; genus Micropterix; species Micropterix aruncella. Next base: position 828,484 of record OX155955.1, read on the forward strand.
GGGGTCCGCCAAACGCACGGGTCAACACCTATCCGGCAGCTTACACGCAGATGTACGATCCTGGGTAGGACTGGCCTGCGGGCCAGTTTCCCCTAGGAGTCAACTTTTGGGCGCTCCTGGACTGTTAGCACACCGTGCGGCGTCAGCCAATCGAATGTGCATTCCGAGCGACAGCCGGGGGAGTCTGGAAACAGTACTATCTCCTATAGAGCGGGGGTAGTTAACCTTACGGCAATTGCTCTTGAAACGACCAATCGGCTACGCGATACCGGGTGAACAGCCGTGCAAAGGATGCCGTGTTCCACGATAGATTCGGTAGACACCGTATCACCGCTACGTAAGGGAGAGGACCGCGCAATCGACCTCGAACCTGTAACCAGTCGGGAGATCGAAGTATTCTGGTTGCAATTGGAAGTATGGGTGCGAGTGTCGGCTAGCTTGGTGATTAACCTAATTATCTCGCGGTAAGGCGTTGGCTTCTTACGGGTGAGTGACGTAACTAGACAGTGGTTTTTTTTCGACCCAAGTTTTCTACGCTCACCTGACGGGAGACAACGATCTAATATCGTTAAAATTTCCTGGGGTGAAGGGTTCGCCCTTTGTAGCCCACACTGCCCAACTGCCATTTATGAAATATGCCAGCGCAGTGTCTTAAAAATAAAAATATATATATTAACTGTAAGTACCACAGCATAGAAATCTCGAAAACTAGAGGGATACGACATAGTACTCTGAATTTAGACATAGAGAGCTTGAGAAAGATAAAACTTGAACAGGCTGAATCACATCTTACAGTTTTTTTGTGTTTTGCCTGGATTGACTACTACAATCACACAGATCACACAGAGTTGTCCGAGTCGTGTCCTGGGTTAGTTTCTATATGAAAATATTTATTTTAAATCATTGAGACATATATATCTCAATGTTTTAAATGAAATAATTTCAAATTGAGTCCTCGATATAAGTAGGTGGGCCTCAGTGATAATAATATTAGCAGAGCAATTAAAAACTAATTTACACCCTAGCATATCGCAGTAACTTCTATTTCAGATTTTAATTTGTTTAAGATTTTTTATTAATGTAGTCTTATTCAAAAATCACCGTTTCATTGCTTTGAATCGGTGAATCCGGATCCCGCTCAAAGAACCGGCTATAAAACCCGACGAACGTGAACGAATTCGAAAAGTAAATAAGACTTCACAACTCTATCTGAATCACGGGCACGAAGAATCGCCTATCCTGTTCGAGTTAAAAACAGGTCCAACCGAGACACACTACAGATATATACACCATTAAAAACACTGACAAAGAATGAATTGGATAGGATATTTTGTTTAATTAAACTAAAAATACATACGGCCGGGCCATAATCAAATTTCTCATCGAAAGAAAGTTTCTCAAATTTCTCAGAAAAGCAGCTGTTACTGACAAAAAATGTTTCTGGTATTTTAAAGTCAAATGATATTATTCCAAAGATTCTATACTACATTGATGCTACCTTAATAGGTAGCATCAATGTATACAGAATACATACCTATACACGTACTTAACGAAAAGTAGAAATATAATAAAATTAAATTTTAATAGATTCCTCAAAAGAATCGAAAGCAAATGCATACTTATATCTATTCTACTTATTTTGATGTCGTTGAAGCGCTTAGGTGTCGTTTCTTAGCCTTTGATCATTGCTCTTATAACGTGGTGTCGGATGCGAAAGCCACACGGGGCCTCCTTTTTATTAGCTTGCGCTTTTACTGCAATTTCTTACTATTGCGTGGTGGCATGATGATGATGAATCGGGCGAAATTGGACGAACCCTTCGGCTACGTAACGACCAAATTTGGTTGCACATCAGAACACCGTTGACTACGTAACGACCAATATTGGCGGCTTGCTCCCGGAGCGCACAGTAATATTATTTTCTAATTCGAACACATCCTAAAATCGATACCAAATATCTCATTATTTCCATAGTCATTATTACCATCTCATTATTACATAATTTCGCGCGTCATTTCGCGGATATTTCTGGTAAAATTCCATTGTCAAACCTCATCATTCTTTTTCGAGAAATCATTTAAAAAAATGACGGTTTTTATGAGATAATATCTAAATATATTTGTATTTAAATAAGCAAAACGAAATATTAACTTTGATAGAGAATCTAATAAAGATCACGATAGTATTTACTTTCTAAATAGGGTTCCGTATTTTTCCGTAAGACAAGTACAAGTTAGAAATGCCGAGTTTTTTTCACTTTTTCGACTTTCTCATATTTATTCATAATTACCTAATTGTTTTACAAAATGAAATTTCAATATTCTATATACGAAATTTTAATGCAATCACTGCACAGTTATTTTTTTAATGATTTATATAGTAGTTCCATAGTTATAGTACTTTTTGTCAAGCGCGGCGATATTGCAAGAAATTCCAATAAATGGCCGGCTCTCAGATATGTATATGCTCTTCGCCAGTTGCGAAACGTGGTCTTCCACAGACACTTGTTTGTGGTCGCTGGATAATGTCAGGTCACTGACAAACTACGGAGCACCGGTGACGACCCGGAAGCCGACATTCATTCCCGCTTCTACACAATGATCAACGGTATCTGTCATTGAAATCGCTGGGGTGTTTTTTCTGTTTATATGTAGTAAAACTGTCTTCAGATTGCCTCGCTCTCTCGTGTTTGTCTTTTCCACAGACAATATGAGCCTTAGCATTAACCTATTTCTCTCCTTAATGATGACCTATAAGAATTTATGCACCACTTACTAGTCTCCAAGTTGTCCGAGAGTAAAGGCACCGATGACCTCTCCTATGGTCGAGGCAGAAAATAGACTCATGACATACGTCTCTTTGTCGCAAACCCAATTTTGAGTAGATGGAATTGTGTTGGTATACCACGTTTGATCGTACTCATATCCATGTTGGCAAACTGGAAATATAAATAAGCAAAGTTGAGTTAAGTATTTAAAATATATTTTCTAATTTCAAGAGTGCTAATATAACATTAACAAATACTATCAATACTAAAACACGCATACATAAGGTATCTTTATATATACTAGCTATTGCATGCAGCTTCGCTTCGCGTAAAGTTTCGAATCGATTTGTTAATTTGAGTAAGGTGGTGTTTATTTGCCTTTTTATAGGCTACCTTTAGATATATAGTGTAAGACGTCCCCCTCACATGCAAGCTACATATCTCGTAGACGTACACGTCTTGTTCATCGCCACTCACGCCGCCTTCAGCTGAATGCTGACCTAGGTATTTCGAGGTGCTGGCACGCGTCACTATTTTCATGATATAAATATACCACCTAGAAACGTAAAGTTAACAGCCATTTTTATCTTTATTGAACGCCCGTGATAATAGATTAATTTATTTTGATAATAATTCTTATTTTATTGCTAATGTCATAACCAAACACTGCCTTCGTATTTTTTTGAGACATAAAAGCAGTAATTGTTGCTTAAATATAAAAGTTGTATACAGGATGTTTTAACTGGACGGGGATTTTTAGTGGGTAAATAATAACAATAAAGTAAGCAACTTTCAATAACTTTAAAAAAAAATGAAAAATAAAAAAATCATAATTTAAAAAAAAACACGACTGCCGTTACAGAAAGTGAACTATTGTATATTTATATATATTTATTTTTATTACTGGTTTCTTAGGAAATATTTGTAGTTTATATATTTATACATAATAGGTATACGTATATTTCTAAAATTTACTCAATTAGACCTTTCATTTGACACGATAAATTTATGATAATTTATTACCATTTGGATATTTAGACAACTAGTTTCTTGATATTTAAATAACTAAGGTATCCTATGACACGCGTGATGACATAACGATTCTAATAATACAGCATACTTCTCAATCGGTTTCAAGAGTTATAAAGTTATGGTTTAATAAATAAAGTATAAACGGAAAACAAACATAGATGAACCCTGAATATATTACAGTCCTTTTTTGTCAGGAGAAACAATTGATTGTAAAACCTCCCACTGAGCAGTCCGTTCAAACCGATTGAGAAGTGTGTAGTACCGTTAGAATCGTTATGTCATACCGAGTATTATAGGGTATCTTAACTATTCAAATATTAAGTAAGTAATGGTCTTAATTCTTAATGATAGTAGTGAAGTAGTATAATTGCAATGTAATTATTACATTATTGTTAAAGTTACCACTTTAATTATATTTCATACATCTTTGTCGACATTCAAGTTATTATGCCTATTTATACGCCAGAATAGTAACAAAAATAGTGGGTCACGAAAGGGATAGATTTAACATTTACTGAGTAAGGCCAAACATGATTTAAGAAACGCTGATATAGTAATTCAATTCAGTAATTCAAAGTTTTTTATTCAAAATAGTACGAAATCGTAACTTTTTGACGTCAATAATGCATACAAACATACATAAATGATAAAAAATTAAGATATTGTGACATTTTAACAAATTATTGTGACATATAACGTGATATTAATCATCGAGGTAACCATTTTATTTCCAAGGGTCTTTGTCGTCTAGATAATCATTTATTTTATAGTAGCCCTTTAAGTACAGCTTCTTCTTAATAAATGACTTAAATTGTATCACAGATAAATTTTGCATGTTTACTGGGACTTTATTGTAGAAGCGTATACATTGCCCTTTGAATGATTTTGTGGTTTTGGAGAGTCGACTTTTATGGTCAGCAAGTTTATTTTTATTTCTAGTATTGACATCATGCCTATCAGAGTTTTTGAAAAACAGTTCTTTATTTTTATGCACATACATTAAGTTTTCATAGATGTAATGAGATGAAAGTGTCAAAATATTGATTTCTTTAAATTTTCCGCGTAACGACTGTCTAGCACCCAATTTATAAATAGCGCGGATGGCTCGTTTCTGTAGTATAAATATTTTATCAGCGTCAGCAGCATGACCCCACAGCAAGATGCCATACGACATCAAGCTGTGAAAATAGCTGAAGTAAACCAGCCTCGCGGTGTCTATATCTGTTAAATTACGATTTTTTTTTACAGCATATGCCGCAGAACTTAGCCTGTCGGCCAATTTCTTAATGTGTGGTCCCCATTGTAGCTTTTTATCTAAAGTGATACCAAGGAATACAGTGGAATCGACCAGTTCTAGGCTCTTATTTTTTATGATAATATTTGGCCCTATCTGCTTTACATTTGGAAGTGAGAATTTTATACATTTTGTTTTCTTTTCATTTAGCAGCAGATTGTTTGCTGTGAACCATTCCACAACATTCGAGATAGAATCATTCAAATCGTCATAATTATTTATATTTTATTTATATCCAAATATATTATAGTATATTTGGATAGTCAACAGGCAACTGAAACGCAGGTTGCTATGCATGGACTAAAATGTATTTTTGATTCGTGCCCTTATGTGTAACTAATTAGCCATAATTGATTGATAAGCCAGATGTCAAATATCAAATTTTACCAACTTTAATTATATTTGAATCATTTACTTACTTACTTCTTCTTCCCTGCCATTGAGTTCATGACCCAAAGAGGAATGGTTGTACATTTTACATGATGCGAAACTGTCCAATTGTTCAGTGTCTCTGGAATTGTAAAACGAATAATCATGAGATCAATCCCTTTTGTCGTATTTTATTCAAATATTAGTCTCGTCTTCTTCTCGCTACCTATGAATTGCATGCAATATCTCGACATTCTTCTTAAACATATAGTAAAGTCGCAGAATAATCATAATTATAAATTAGTTATGTGCAGCTGTCAATACAAAACTGTTACAAATTGTTACAAACAAACTGTTACAAAACTGTTACAATAATTACAATTTTAAACTGAAAATAGACAAAGACTATGTAATAAAATTACAAACGCTGCAAAACGGCGTATCCTTAGGATATCTTTTAACTTAGTTTTCAGGGCAAACGTATTATTGGTATAAAAATGTAATGAAATTAAAGTAAAATAATTAACATAAAAACAAAAATATAAATTAAAATTAAATTAAACTAATCACTTTAAAAAAAAAAATGAAATAAAGCGAATAAAAAGTCATCATTCTAAAAAAGTCTAAAAATCTTTGGCTTCTAAAAATCATTTTTTAATAATGTATTCTTTTGGTAGTCGTTGAATATTCCAATTGATTTTAATCGCAACGCCGTTCCAATCGATTCCATACAACCGCAAAATAATGAGAGATCAAATGCCACCTATTGATGGCATTCTAACATGCGATAAATATAACTGGAACCGAATAGCTTAACCTTTACCTGGAACCTTAACCTTTTGCTTATTAGATTCTGTCACCCAACTGGTACTAGGTTCTAGGCTGGACAGGACTCTAATATTACAATCAAATATATAAAAGTTTTAGTAAAATACTAGTAACCCTAAATTGTCATAAGTTGTGGTTCTCAAAAAATAATAATAATATAAATAATAAATAAAATGCAATTTCATTATATAATCGACAATAAATGTAATCTAACATTCGATCAACTAGAGAATGACAAACAGATAAACTACATGCATGTGTCTCAATTACTTGCTCCGATTCTTTGTTTATAGTTTAATGCCATTTCGCGATAACACATGTTGTTTTTATAGTTACTCGGTAATTGATATTTTCTATTACTTTTTCCCGAGTTTGTTGACCGTATAATAAGTAATCTTCGAGACCGTTCGAATACCCTTGATAATTGCTAATTTATATTGGCAGTTTAAGATATAAATGTTAATAATTTCGCAAATGATATATTCCACTTTACATTTTACTTTACAAATCTATACCAACCTAGGCAAATGCATCTGCTTCCACTCAATCAACGAATAATTAGTGTTCTCCCGTCCTGGAACGTAGCACCAATGGTCGGGAACCGCCATCACTAGCACTAGACTCATATAAGGCATAGAGCAGGCTGTCACAAACAAAAGATTGTAGATCATGCTGAACCTCCATTGGAATTTACCATCATCATTGATGGACTCCATGACCCGGTCGAACACCGCATCGCCGTTCTCCATTTTGACTCTTCACAACTAAGAATAAGAATGATCATTACGAGATTAATTTTGAGACGGTTACGTATCTAGTAGAATTTCCGCTGCAAATAAGGACGCAAAAAGAGATAACGATACTAGTGTTTATACACAGCTTGACAGATATTGACAGACTTAACCGTATTCTACTCCATAAGTGAATAATACCATCATGACATATAGAAGAAAATTGGATAAATAAAATTGGATGCTATCGGAAAAAATGAGGTACCAGATATAGCACTTATTATGTGAGTACGGAATCGGAAGGGAAACCTATGGAATTGTACATTACTCAACAGGAATGTACGTCTTTCGATTTTTTTAAATTATAAAATATAAATTAGTCGATTGCCATGAAACAAATAATAGTGTACCTACTATAAAATTCTTGGGTATGCTTAAATGCACTATCTTCTATATTTTCCATTGTTTTTATGTTTTAGTATATCTCCTTTAATATTTAGAATATTTGGCCAAGGAATATTCTGTTTTTCGCAAATTATTATATCAGAACTCGATATAATTCGTAGGTAAAAATACTGTTGCCAGTGTCATTAATTACCCGTAATTTACGTTATCTTTATTATAAAACTTCCATCTCTTGCTGTTTGGCTTGCACTGTAACCAAGAATAATATTTGTGTCATGATATTATGTAATATCAAGGTTCTCACACGTTTGAAAAATATTACTAAGATAGGACTAATTCAAAAAATGCAAGTAATATTTCCTAACTAAATCATTTCCCGCATGGTTATTTTTAACTTATAAAAAGATATCGTATAAATATTCTAGAACTAGCGTCACAAGATTATTGGGGAAAACTACCGGATGAAACCAATCATGGACACTGATAACTCCCACTTTATACATGTCCTATCTTTGTCGCTGTTAAGTTCACAATCACGACACTGTGGTGTTTGATATCAATAAATTACATTTTTACTAGCTGACCCGTGCCCACTTCGTTGGCTGGTAATTTTTTTTTTCTTGTGATGAAATTATGAGTGTGGTTCGGTTAGTACTGTGTGCTATGATTTATTTCCTGACATGTATGTATGCATATTTTTTACTGCATATGTATGTATGTATTTGCATGCCGATTTGGTTTTCTATATTACCGGGTTTCTAATGAAATGATTATGATTAAATAAATTATGTTTATTTTATATCAACAATTATCAACTATTATGTTGATAATTGTCGTTGCTTTCGTGGCTTTCTATTGGTAAAAGAATTTTCAAAATCGGTTCAGTAGATCCATAGATTACTTCCTACAACATCACAAATTTTACCTCTTTATAATATTATTATAGATTACGACACGGTCGCGGTTCCATACCTATGTCGTATTATCTCTAACTATTTATGTAGTAAAAGGGAAAAGTCTTTTGCTTTAAACGCTAGAGATGATAAATTTACTTATTTTGATAAGAATTCATAATTGTTGATAATATGACCAATAAACCTGACCTAACGATTTAAATTATTTTTTTAATATAGAATACTACTTTTTGTGGCTTAAATATAAAAAATACACATATGCTGTCGCTGACTTTTTTGTAGGCATTATCAAGCTCTACAACTTTTCTGTAGAACTTAATCATATATCTATCATCGTTAAGGCAGTGTTAGTTAGAAACGTTTTTGTTCTACCGCTTATACTCCGACTTACTTTGCAAATCCGACTACCACGAAAAAGTCTTTTCATTTTTCGGATTATTATATAACCTATGACACTTACAAATAACGTGGCTTTCTATTCGTAAATGAATTTTCAAAATCGGTTCAGTAGATCCAGAGATTACTTCCTACAACGTCACAAACTTTACCTCTTTATAATATTAGTATAGATGATAGCTTACCAGTTTAGATATATGCTAGCAATGCTCATTTGTAGCACGATAAAACAATTAGATGATCCCAGTTGCACCAATTTCGCGTCTGAAAACCTTGCGTTTTGAAACGGTACTCCAGGCACATTATATTAATGATTCTCTTCCTCATTCAATTCAAATGTAACTATTTATCGCCTGGAGTAATTTTATATAGCTTTTATAGTAGTTGATTGTTGTTAACACATAATTAGTGGAGGTGAAAACATATGGAGCATCGTGTATTTGAAATAAATATACATATACATATTTTAAAAAAAATAAAAAATACATATTTATACATTTATATATTAACCGTCTATGCGCACGTAACTCACTGTATCCCGCTTAACGATCCTGTTTTCAGTGGTTGGCGATGAGAATTATTTCATGTGGTCGAAAATTAAAAACATTTATCTCCATTGAAGTTTGGCGATCTTTTGGATATATTTCGAACCTTGCCCTGATCATTCAGGAAAGAATAATTATATTATTCTAAAAATATTCTTTAGGAAGTAGAAATGTAACTTTGCTGAAACGTCGGGTGCCAAGCGGTAGAAATCCGTTTTCGTTGAATTGAACAATTATAATGTATTATATCTAATTATGCAAGTATATGTATATACGTGTTCGAGTAGGCGTGTATGTCGTGTGAATAAGTGTTATCGTGACTGGTTTATGCACTCATTGATAATGTATTTATGTCATTTTATACTTCTATTCTTAAACCGTTGTCTTGTATGTTTTCTATGACAATTAGGACAACCCATATTGTCTTATATGACAATTATTGTTATTATTATTAAACAATTACCATATTCTGTATTAATATAAATATATTGGTAAATATTTAATTATATAGTATATAGAATATTTCATTATAAGTGAGAAATCGCGTTTTATATTGTTTGATATTATATGCAAAATTCTTATTATTTAACTTTTTTTTAAGCCACTTCAAAAAAAAGGAAGAGGTTATCAATTCGGTTGAATTTTTTTAAAATTTAATGTTTGTTACATTAGAACTCCGTCATTCATGAACCGATTTAGAAAATATTTTTTTTATTGACTATTGAATTATTAGTATATATGACAGGATATACTTCCAAATTGGTCTCGTTTTTATCAAAAGCCTGTTCTGATGCTGGAATCCCCGAGGAATTGAGGGAACTCCCCAAATATGATAATATTTGGGGAGTTGAAAACTTGAAAATGATGTTGAAAATTTACATGCTGATTCAGTTCCGATGGCAATGCATTTTTTTGGTAAGCATGACCTGATTCTACAACTAGGGTTGTCGACTACAGCGGGCGAGCCGGTCACCTCAGGAAGTTTTAACGATTAGTCGTTCTATCTCCCTGGAGTGAGCGCAGAAGACTTGAGGACAAAACAGTCCACCATCAAGCTACGCCACAAGCCCGTAAGAGGCCAACGCCTTAACCGCGAGATAGCCAGGATTGTTACCCAGCGGGCCTACACTCACGCCCTTAGTTACAATTGTGACCAGATTACTCCAGTCTCTCGATTGGTTACGAGTTCGAGGTCGCTTGCGCGGTCCTCTCCCTTACGAAGACCTGATTCTACACCCAGGGTTTGCTCCCGACGTGGGCACTTCTCAACGATCAACAGCACAGATACGAAATTATGTATACGCCTTCAGTTATGATATCCCATTCTAAGTTTCATCATAACATGACTGCTGCACCCAGGGTTGGCCCCCAACGAGGGGACTCTTCAACGGTCAACAGCACAGACACGACATTTTATATATGCATTCAATTACGACAGCCCGTTCTAAGTTTCACCAAGACAGGACGGTGGCACCCAGGGTTGGCTTCCAACGTGGAAACTCCTCAACGATCAACAGCACTGACAGAAAATTTTCTATTTGCATTTATTTATGATGATATGGCTGCTACGCTTATTAAAAAAAATAGAGACAGTTGTTTTTTGGCAAAACTTTGAGATTATTCAATAAAAAGTGTATGAGTTTGATTCTTGTTTAAATTATGTGTCTTTTTAAAACAGGCAATAGCTTTATTATTATAATATTTGTTATATAAATAAATAAATGATAAAAAAAGTATTTCAAAAAATCCTCCCAAGAAAGGTATATTTTTCTTGATCACTGAAAAATTTTTCATGTTTGCATGCATTTTAGTTCCGGACTCCTTATTTCATAAATAATTTAAACAAAACTTGGTTCTCAACGTACGATTTTATTTTATAACGGATAACAAATACTATCTTCGTGTGTAATCTAGTTTAAATATTATCCTACACGTCTTAATACAGTTTATCATAATATCAACGATCGATTACCTAATGTCTTATCTACAGCTTTAAAACGGCAGTTTTGTAATTAATTTCACTATAACGAAACTTGATCGAACTGATCAAAATTTGGTGTTATCATACGCCTCGGGCGGTAAGCTCCAATAGCTTGATCATAATTTCGTCGTTTACAACAAAAAAAATATAACTTTTACATATCTACAATATCTATTACGCTTCTTACGACTTCTGTTTCTATTTACCTATATAATCACGCTTTTACGGTTTATTTTATTTGAATCGGAGATTAAATTCTATTTACATGGATATTTTTGCAGGAGATAAAGTCACTAAGTATGACGTTGTATTTACAAAAATTTAGACATATCACGCTATTTTGAGCCACGACTCTTGTAATGAAAAAAAGAAAACTTATTCTAACAAATTGTTCAAATGAATTTGTTACGTTACAAAGTTTATTTAGTGTACAGTTGTATTTAAAAGCTTACGCTATTTTTTTTGTTTGTTCCTAAGCGAATGAACAAAATAAAACGTTTTGTGCGCTTTAATAATTACGGTTATGGCTTTGGGTACTTATTATATTCATCTAAAGGGTTTTCCATCAAGAGCGTGTCGATTTTGATAGTCTGTTGCGGCCATGTTGTTTTGGCGGCGTCTGTCAAATCTGTTGTTTGTTATGCAGTCTCTGATGCCAAATATCCATAGAAAGTTACACGATTGAACAGCACGGCGAAATTATTAAAATTTAAAATCGAAATGAACGTTCGTTTGTGCATGGTTTGAATTGGTCACCAAGATCGTGCGATTTGACCCCGCTAGATCTTTCTTGTGAGGTTGTCTGAAGTCGCCGGTGTATGCCAATAAGCCGCAATCGACCGATGCCCTGAAAGTCAACATAACCCAGGCCGCCGCTCAAATGCAGCCGGATCTATGTGGCAGAGTCATTGAAAATTGGACCTCTCGGATCCGGCCGCCGTGCGAAGCCGCGGCGGACATTTGAAAGATGTCATATTCCATACATAATGGCATACATGGGCCTTTGAAATAAAAAACGAATGTCGTTAATACCTCTCTCACAGCTTCTTTTATTTCATACACATTCAACATCGACCCGCCCATATTGGAAAACCCTTAGTTATTCTACAAGGCGTGAGCTATTCTCAATAATACTACCACGGATTTTTCCCCTCGTATGTGAGGCGACCATTAATGGTTGCCTACGGCAAAATGTATACAAAATGTATGTAAATATAAATGTAAATGTGCGCCGCTCTATAGTAATCCGCTCTATAGTAATGCTATAGTTCTATAGTAAACCCCGCTCTATGTAAATGTAAATGTAAATGTAAATATAAATTTATATACATTTTGCCGTAGGCAACCCGAGCTAATCGCCATTCATTTGAGGGGTTAAAAATATTTACATCCTAATTATAGAAGAGATATTTTAAAAATAAATTTTAATTAACGAATACAGAGCAATCTATAAAATGAACGATAAGTACAAATGAATATGTTCAGATAGTAAATTTTAGCATCACACCAAGTTTTCAAGTTGCTTTGTTTCGTCAAGAGTTATTATATTGTGTCCTTACCTTGCTGATTTTTCACACTGGCCATTTTAAACTTAGATAACTTGGCTTTGAGTTGGAATTTCAAATTCAAATAATTTTAACTCCAAGCCATGTTTTGTTTTTTAAGGATGAGTTGTTTATTTGTCTTTTCGTCGTTTGTTTTTGCTTAAATATTTTCGTTTGTGCAACCATGGTAAGGTTGAAAATTTGCATTATTTTCAAATATGAGATCCTGTGCCAGTGTTTTCTACTACAGCTTCTTGCAGTCTGGCTATACAGTTACCGTAAATGTATACTGTTAAAAACTGTTAACAATGATGGATAATCTCGTGATTAAATAACCGAGCCTGGTCAATCGCTCATCGCCACGCGTCTGGATGACAACGTATAACCACAGATTATACTGCAAATAGTCAAAAAATTGCAGGAGTTGCGGCCATTTACCGTACTTGCCAGAACTTGCTCTAAAATAGCTTTTTTTTCTTTGAGAATTTAGATAACTTTTTACACGGGAAAAAATCAATTTTGAAGAGTCGGTGAAAAACGCCTTCAAATCATTCATCGGTTCCTGTCCACGAGAGTTTTACAGCATAGGAGTTAGACAATTCCCATTAAAATTACAAATCTGCATAGATAATAGGGGTCGACATTTGTATTAATTAAATATATATTTTTCATACAAATTTTGGCCTTAAATTTCCTTTAGAGGACAGCAATTTCATAGGTAATGACCCTCTAAAAGTTGTATCACCATTTAGTTATAATACAAAATTATATTATGAAATCGAAACTATCTCTTTTTTTGATATTATATATATAAGATAATAACAAATTTGATGCTCAAAGTTTGTAGCCCTTGACGTTTCGGCGATTTAGAAACCTCCGTCGTCTGTCATTGTCTACCCTGGACAACGGCGGTTGCAACACCGCTGAAACGCTGGGTGCTACAAACTTTATGCGCTAAATTCGTTTTTATCTTATTTGCAAATTGATTAATATACTTCTTGCTAAACATTGCTTATTAGAAAATGAAGTTAAATTACCTTGCGATTACGGAAATAGCGACGTACTCGAATGGTATCTCACTCTATAATAACAATTATATTAACACAACAAGTTTTCCTTGCAATAATTAAATATGCAGAATATATATTAAAATAACTAGCTGCATGAATGAAATTAATATAAAATAGTGCTAAACGAAAAACTAAAATATGATTGAAGTGTAACAGTTATTAATAAATAATATCGAAAGAGAAGATGCTATTGAGGCGGACAACGAACTACGGTGGATGTTGCAAATTCGGAGAACTTCTTGTCTATTGGAATCCTATCATCGTACAACGTCGGCGCTTGGAGGATAATTCCAGCAGTGCCAACAAGTACTGCCAGTGTGAAGATCCACAGGAAGAGGCGATCCAGAACCATCGCCACGTACTTCCAGTCTTCTTTCACCTGGAAATTAAATATTCAAATATTCAATATTCAATACGTACCATAATCTGGTTGTCTTTGAAATGACAACTCCATGTAGGTTCAGAATGGACAATCTTATAATTATGAACTACAATTTTAATAACTATTATACAACAATATTATTTTGACGTCACAACGTCTTATAATTCGATGGGCCGGCTGCACGCACGAAAAAACATGACTCATGCGGCGTTATCTCGCTCTGAGGCGTTCTATTTATTATATTTATTATTCAATATAAATGCTGCCATCTACCGGTTGCGACAAGAATTATTTACTAACCTCAGTCTAAAATAGTACGAATGAAAACCACTAGATTGATTTAAATTCTTGGCATAATTTTATATGTATTCTTGATATACGGAATGTTATTACTGAACGGACAATTTTCTTGTGGGTACAACGAAGTGCAACGAAGTAAGCAACATTTATTAAAAAAAAAAAGTATGAAAAGCTATCATTACGATGCGCTATCTAGCGGTTGGTAAAATGTCGCTGATATTGTTTATTTACGACGTATTCCCTGACGCTAGATGGCGCAGCGTGCTCAAACGCTTCTCAAACCGTTATTTAACAGTTTGAGATTTCAAACTTTCAAATTAAAAAAAAAACAATAAACTTTAAACAATAAACAATTATACAATTATACTGCTATACAATAATGCATTTATATGTTGTAGTCAAATTGAAATTGAAATTGAAAATCGGTAAGTATAAAAGCATATATTTTTGGATGTTTGTAATAAACAATATCAGAATCTTAAATGAAACTTCTTCAAATGCAACCATTCCATCAGTATTTTTTTATGACGTTGTCACGTTCAACTATCGTCAGTAAATCGACTTTATAAGGCAACCGATTTTTTAGTAATAAAATTGGATTTCGACTATTTATTCTTTATTGCTATTAATAATTTTATTGTTTGAAAAACTTTATTGCACTACAACGGGCGACTACAACGGGCGATTCCGTTAGCCCAGGCTGGTATAACGATATGTGATCGTTTTTTCAGCCATGGGATGAATGTAGAAGACTTAGGGACAAAACAATCAATTCTCTAGCTCCGCCAAAAAGACCGTTAAAGGCCAACGCCTTACGGCAAGGCACCAGGAAAGGTAACCAGCAGGCAACCTTTCCCTCTAACTACCACTTTTGGTAGGATATCTCCATTTGGAGTTAACCTTCAGGATACCTCCGTCCTTCCGACTAGTTACGAGTCCGAAGTCGCTTACTACCCGTAAACGGCTTGGGAGTAAGGCATGGACGCATCATGAGAACATATATTAAAAATTATATTTAATTGTGTCTATATGAATAAAGAACATTTTGATTTTGATTTTTGAATAACTGGTGAAGTAGATTCGTATCAGATTACTTGGAAGGACAGAATATTGACCTATTTTATAACACGGAAAAAAATGAGCCCTCAGGAGTTTACCATACCATACCATATCCAAGAATTATTGTTATCTATCATTAGAGCAGCGACTTTTAAACTTGGTAGAACAGTGCGATATCAAAGAAGTTAGACAATTATAAATAGAATAAAGCGAATTTCCCGCGTGAAGTTTGTGGTACCCGATGTACCCGTTACGGCAATGTGCAACCGCCGTTGTCCAGGGTAGACTAAAGTACTTTCAATAGTAATCCGTTGTTCTGCGGGTAGGTGGCAACCTGTTGTTGTTATGTACATTATAACGGTGTAGTTTGCAATATATGTAGTTTGTAATATATGTAGTTTGCAAATTATAACGGTGGTGGGGCGGCGGGTTCGATTGACAGTACTTTAGTCTACCCTGGACAACGGCGGTTGCAACGTCAGATGCTTCAAATTCCGAGTGGTAAATTCGTTTTATCCTATTTATAAAGTCTAACAACCGCGATAGTCTTCGATTTCATATGAAGTTAGAGAAGTTCTGCGTGGCGATGGAGTAATTGATCAGTACCTTGGTGGAATCCTCGAGCATCTTGGTGTGTTCTGCGATGAACCTTACGCAGAAGCAGGTCCTGTGCACCTCCGGCGGACAAGACTCGTGTGAGAACGCCGGCGGCTGGAGCATGGGACTCAAGGCCGGCCGGTCCCCGTGACCTTCCGTATCCGAAGCTGGAACTTCGAGGCCGAGGTTATCAGCGCCGCTGTCGTCCGGCACCGGTGGACCGTGAATCTGACAGCTTCCACCGAACGGACCGCTATTCAAACTCCTGAAATACGATCAAGTAAAATAGTTTAATAAAAGAGGATGAAAATGTCTTTTGGGATTGACATACCAATATTTATGACATACCATTTATTTATACTGTCAATGGTTTCTCGATAACCAAGAAAAATGCAATCCGGGATCTAGTAGATACTATCTTTTAGATAGTAAGTTATTATATAACTCCCACATAGATAACATCACGAAAAAAGCATATAGTATGTTAGGATTCGTACTTCGAACTTCAAAACATTTCGCAGTTAAAAATTCTCTATTACTCTTGTACTACGCTTTCGTCCGCAGTTACCTCGAATATGCTTCTCAAATATGGTCTCCTAGCTATAATGTTCACATAAAGAGAATTGAACGTATTCAAAATGTGTTCCTGAAACATTTGAATTATCGCTCCTTGTCCTTTCCCAATCACAACGAAGCAGCTGCTTTTCATGGGCTTCAATCCTTACAATCAAGAAGAAAATGCGCAGACATGGTGTTTTTCCATAAAATATTGGCAGGTTATATTGATTGTTCTGATCTTCTTGGAATGATATCTTTCCGTGTACCATCGCGACTCACTCGCCAAACGGAGTTATTCCACCTTCCGCAGGTTAGTACTAATTATGCACAAAACTGTTTCATGTATAGGGTATGTAAAATTTGTAATACGCAGCTCGGCGATATTGACGTATTCAATACGTCATCATTCGCTCTTAAGAAAGCAATTATTAATGATGGTAGTGATTTATCATTGTAATCGCAATATATAATATATTATAAATAATATTTATTCAAGAATATCTTTAAATAATATGTATGTCTATATTATGGAACGTGTATTTACATAAAATTTTATTTACTTATTATGACTCCTTTCTTCCCAGTTCCCACCTGTCCCTATGAGTGTTAGTAAATTCTTCAAAAAAAATATATTGTTGTGTTTAAATTATGAATGTTTAAGTGGAAACATGTAATTAGCTTAATTTTTTTTACTTAATAATTCTGTAACAAGTTTATTGTTACTGCTGTATGTTTCCTTAAAAATAATAAAATCAAAAAAATAAAAAATACCAACATGGATTTAATGGGATTGAAATACCAACTAGCTTTTTTTGCAATTGAATTCGCAATGAGCTTCTTGAGCAAAAAATGCATGTATGTATGGTCAATATCACTAGTTATAGGAAGTGTTCACGATACGACCACCGTGAACCAATACCCACTATCGCAAGGAGCCAACGTAGAACCATTTAACAAAAACTGTATAACTAATGTCAGTTGGTGGTAAGTTATTTGTCAATTTACTGATTCTGTAAATATGTAGTGTCGTTATTCAGAACGTGTCTCAATTATTCTCTCCGTTTGTCTGATCTTAGTCTGTTTTAAGTCGGTGGTTATCCAGATTTTACGATGAAGTGCTCTCATATCTGTGGTAGTACATGACGTGCTCTTATATCTGTGGACGTTTTTATAAACAGCCCACGTACATAAGTAGGCAATACATAAGTAGGTAAAAACAGATTTTGCGTTTTGTATGTTATTGTAAATATCGAACAGTTTTTATATTCGTGTTGCAGTATGGTGATTTGAGTTGTGCCAGTGCAGGAACATATCATTGATTCGTCAAGTTTAATTTCCTCAATCTATGCTGTAAGTTTGTATTTTCTATGTTCAGTGTCACGAGGTGATCCCTTAACCAGTCAATAATGTTTATCTTTGTCCTCTAGTTGTCTTGACAAACACTGAGTTCCGAGTACAAAACTCAAACTAATAAATTAATAGTTTAAAAAAAAAAAAACGCTTTTATAAATGCACGTAAAAACCACATCATCAGACCTTGAAACATAATCGTGGTCAAAGTTCATTACAAGACTTTTCTAACAAGTCCAAACACAGCTATGATACGATGTTCCATCATGAAGTTCCAGTTCATATCTTCCGACTCCATTATCAGATCAGTTCGACAGTACCATATTATTGTATTGTCATCAGAACTACATATAACTGCCAATTTTCATGACGCTACGATCCTTGGAAGATGGCTAAATTAATTACCTTAGATTCCATTACATAGTTACATACAGGTCGACCTAATAAAAGCGTGTTAAAAAGGGTTTCATCATCAAAAGATAGGTCAATCAAAATAGTACCTGTTAACTTCTACCTACTATCGTTGTCAACGCATATAAGAAACTCAATCGATCAATCTCAGGGTCATGTCAAGGAGTTATAATTATCAATGGTTTTTGAAATAAGCGAAAATTCCTGGTAGTATCTATAGTATTAGAAAAGTAAATTAAAATTGTATGCGTACCCTTGTACGTAAGTTGTATGGGTCAGATCTTCCTTGGATGGTGTCCTGGATCTTGGCGGAGGAGGCCACAGAGGTACTGGCGCGCAGCAATCATCTTCTGGGGCCGTCGCCCTATACGGGTAGTACAGAGGCCTTGCGTCGCTTCCGCACCGATTGGTCCGCAACACCACTCTGCCATAACGACTGAAATAGATTATTTTTGAAATTGACTATACTGAATTCCCTCGATTAAAGCTCGTAATATATATTACTACACTCAAGGCTATGATAAAATTAACTGGTTACATTTTAATAAACAAGAATAAATTGTATGCGAGCTCGATTCGTACTCATTCCCCTTTATTTCCTCGTGCTTATATCAGTCAAACCTACGCTCTCGCTTTATATGTAACATACACAAAGTACTACTTCGATTCCACATGGTTCAAGATGGAATGTGTTTCATGGATAGATATAAACTAGAGTTGTCAACTACAACGGGCGAACCCGTCACCTCAGGAAGTTTTAACGATTAGTCGTTCTGTCTCCCTGAAGTGAGCGCAGAAGACTTAGACAAAACAGTCCACCGTCAAGCTCCGCCACATGCCCGTAAGAGACCAACAGGAGTGTTACCCAGCGGGTGACACTCCCGCCTACACTCACGCCCTTACTTCCAATTACGACTAGATTACTCCAGTCTCTCGATTGGTTACGAGTTCGAGGTTGCTTGCGTGGTCCTCTCCCCTACGAAGTGGCGAAACGGTGTATACCAAATCTATCGCGGACCACAGCATCCTTTGCCCGGCTGTTCACTTAGGATCGCGTAGCCGATGGTCGTTTCAAGAGCAGTCCCCGTCCGCAACCACCCCCGCTTTATAGGAAACAGTACTGCTTCCAGACTCCCCCGACTGTTAGTCAGAGTGCACAGTCGATTGGCTTACGCCGCACGGTGCGCAGACCGTCCAGGAGCGCCAGAAGGTTGATTCCCAAGGGAAACTGACCATAAGGCCAGAGCCCTACCCAGGCTCGCACTTCATGCGTGGAGGCCGTCGGATAGGTGTTGACCCGTGAGTGTGACCAACCCCGAACAGAATGGGTCTTCGTGGCCACCTAAGCAAGGGCCCATTAACTCCCTCTTTTATGCTGGAGTTCAAAATTTTGAAGCACCTCCTCTGGAACCACATCTACGTCTCGAGGGGAAGAAAGTTGATTCCTAGGGGAAACTAGCCCTAAAGCCAGAGTCCTGCCCGGGCTCGCACTTCATGCTTGTAGGCCGCCGGATGGGTGTTGACCCGTGAGTGTGCCCAACCCTGAACAGAATGAGTCTTCGTGGCCAACTCAGCAAGGGCCCATTAGCTCCCCATGGATAGATATATAACGATAATATTACAGATATTTAACGATACTAGATATATAATGATAATATTACAATACCATAGTCCTCATTTTTTACACGACTGCCCAACAAAAAAGGAGTGTAATGTGTTCAGTGGCTATCTATATATTTTCCGCTTGTTTGTTCCACCATAACTTCTAAAAGCGTAGAACGATTTAGAACTTCTAAACGCCTAGAACGAAATGTGGCATTGGTAGACCCGTTCTGTCATCCAGAGTGTCATAGAGTAGGTACCTTACCTGTCCAAATATCGAGTAAGTAGTTGTCAAAGTATCCAAATGTCTAAATGTTAATAAATTAACCTACATATATCGTGTTTAGTGTCAAATTAAAAGTCTGATTGAGTACATTCTGGAAATAAATACATAAACTACAAAATTTTTATGAAAAAAACTAATATGAAAATAATTATAAATGCAATATTTTACTTTCTGTAACGGCAGTCGTGTTTTTTATTCTTTTAATATATTTACTTGTTATGCGTCGTACTTTAAAAAACTTCCTCGGGTAATTCATACACCGTACACAGGACAGATTTAAAACATAATCGACAACCAGTTCAAGAGACGGGTGTCTCATTGGCTCTCGAATTATACTAGAGATGAATGCGAAAGTATGAAATATTTTATTTCTAACCGTAAATTATAAGTTATACAGTTGTAAATTATGGATATCCAGATATACAGATTATAATATGTTATATTTTATTATGTTATACTATATTATATATAAATA
Source organism: Micropterix aruncella (assembly GCA_944548615.1). Taxonomy (NCBI): domain Eukaryota; kingdom Metazoa; phylum Arthropoda; class Insecta; order Lepidoptera; family Micropterigidae; genus Micropterix; species Micropterix aruncella. The sequence continues at coordinate 849,380 of OX155955.1, forward strand.
TGATACATTATTTTATATGTCATAATATATTTATGATATTATATTATATTGTATTATGTTATGTTATATTATATTATGCTAAATTATATTACGTATTGTTTTTTATGACACGGAAGTAGGACAGCAGGCAAGACGTACAGGCTCAGCCAATACCACAGAACTTTGTATCCATCACCCCAACACAGGCCTATACCTAGTGGGGTGATGTAATTCTGACAAGTAATGCTCATTCGCGATTTTTATATTATGTATTTTTTTTAATTTATTAAAAAAAATGAACGCAATCTATTTTATGTGAGTATAAAAAATAGGATAAAGTATAAATAAATAAATAAATAAAAAATACTGTAGAATCTTACATAACCTTCTCTGACAGTACAACTTTCAAGAGAAGTGTGGGGAAATTAGTCCCAGAAATAGAGTTTCTGGACAGGGTGTGAAAGTGTAAATTCAATGAGAAAAAAAAACGTGGGATCCTTTAATAACAATCTTGCTGTCTAAAATAACGACCAAAGAAAATAACACGGTTCCGACCAGAAGTGTCACTATGGTCGATAAATGCATGAGGCATAATAGTATATAGCCATTTTTGACATCCAAACTGTCGTTGCCAACTTTACAAATCTTACAGTATTATAGACGCTGCATAGTACAAAACTAGCTGACTTTACGTAGTATTTTTGTAATGCTACTGTGGTGCAGTCAGATATGACCTGCCGATACTTTCAAAAGCCACGATGTCATTCATTACCGCAATAAGGTCATTCAACTGCTATATGTCGCTATATATCAATATATAATGACATACGCTATTCTGGGGTTCTGAGCACGCTGTAAGACTACAATTGAAAGACCTCTAGTATCGTACAAAAAAATATAATTCGTAATATACCCAAAAACCCAAAAAAAAAACTTTTAATTAATGAGTTATTCCTCGAGGCGAAAATACTTGAATTTTAATCGCGCGCAAGCAGCGACATTGTTCCCTGCTAAGAACTCAAGATTGGCGCAGGTACCACAATATATAGTGCCCAGGAGATTGACATCGTTTGGACAACACCATTCCAGTTACCGTGCTCCGAGATTATTAAATATTTAAAGAAATACTTCATTACTTCAGGACTGACACAGGTGGTACTTAATAAAAGTCTCATTCAGTAATAAATTAGTAAAGGAAGAACGGAAACTGAATGCATCCTCATGACTTTTCAAAAATAGTAACACATTTACACGCACACACTTTACACACCCTCACATCTCTAACTTTTTATTATAATTAAGTTTTTATTTTTATTAAATTTTATTTTGTATTTGGATTTATTTTATAATTAATTTCTACGACTCTTATTTTTTAATGATTATACTTTATTTATTATTATATTTTTATTTTTTTATTATAGCCATATATTAACATGTATTTAATACAATACAATACAATACAATACAATCAACTACTCCAGTAGATAGGCATTCCTACACTTGGATGCGTCACTAAATTAAATGCTTAAAATTTAATTATTAAAAACATAACTATCATGATAGTTGTCATGGCTGTAATATTATATTCAATATTACCTACTTACAAATAATCTAAATATACCTACTAATGTCATTAAATAGTAAGAAAGAATAATACATTAAAATAGAAATGCAAATTCTATGTAGAATAATCAACGTAAAATAAGTTTATTGTCAATCCAGCAATATGCCTTGATATTTTTTAAACATAAATAGATGTATACTAAATTGTATAAGAATTAGAATGTCAGCTATCATAATTACGTTACGTTTAAAATTTTACAAATTTTGCTAATTATCAACATGGAAAATGAACTCGGAATTTTCAAACTCCCTTATACCATACATTGGGTTTCAATAAAAAAAAAATACAATAATATATAAAATTGGTGTTTTCCTTGGAACAGGCACTGCCTAGTTAGGAGTGACGCATAATTGTGTATGGAGAAGAATCTGTCAAACGAAGGGTAAAAATGGGGCGTCTCCAGCTGCGGCTGTTGCGATTGCTGCTGACCTGCCGAACATTCGGACACTTCTGCAGATTTTGTGTATTCTGTCCATAACGTCCTGCACCGCCGAAAGAGTGTTTTCCACGCTTAGGCGCCTTAAAATTTATCTTCGGGCAACTCTATATTATCAGTCAGGAGCGACTCATCGGTCTCGCACTGCTCGCTATCGAACGAGACGTATATGTGGCTCCAGACGAGGTGCTACAAAATTTTGAACTGCAGCATAAAAAAGGGAGTTAATGAGCCCTTGCTAAGGTGGCCACGAAGACCCATTCTCTTCAGGGTTGGTCACACTCACGGGTCAACACCTATCCGACGGCCTCCACGCATGAAGTGCGAGCCTGGGTAGGACTCTGGCCTTATGGTCAGTTTCCCCTGGGAATCAACCTTCTGGCGCTCCTGGAAGGTCTGCGCACCTTGCGGCGTAAGCCAATCGACTGTGCACTCTGATTAACAGTCGGAGGAGTCTGGAAGCATAGGAGTTTTCCTATAGAGCGGGGGTGGTTGCGGACCTTACGGCGACTGCTCTTGAAAAGACCATCGGCTATCCGATCCTGGGTGAACAGCCGGGAAAAGGACGCTGTGGTCCGCGATAGATTCGGTAAACACCGTCTCACCGCTTCGTAAGGGAGAGGACCGCGCAAGCGACCTCGAACTCGTAACCAATCGAGAGACTGGAGTAATCTGGTCACAATTGGAAGTAAGGGCGTGAGTGTAAGCCCGCCGGGTAACACTCCTGACTATCTCGCGGTAAAGGTGTTGGCCTCTTATGGGCTTCTGGCGTAGCTAGATTGTGGACTGTTTTGTCCTCAAGTCTTCTGCGCTCACTCCAGGGAGATAGAACGACTAATCGTTAAAACTTCCTGAGGTGACGGGCTCGCCCGCTGTAGTCGACAACCCTAGTTGTAGCATAAAAGAAGAATGCACCTTCAATTATAACGTAAGTTTAAAGTCCCTCTCCCCCTTCCAAAAAAATCCTAGATCCGCTTCTGGTTGACTGACGGTTTCGCCCGTTGTGATGGAGCCCATAGTAAATGCTATAAATTAAATAAATATAAAAACACAGGACCTAATTTAAAATTCCACAAAGGCTAATTCGTTTACAACCCGAAGCGATTTCTTACAATAAGTTACTACATACCCGCCATAAACTGTCGGGGGAAAGGTAGAGAATTGTCCAATTCCCGTTATGCCACTTTGTCCCTCAGGGCCGATTACCTCAACTTTCTCCCCAGCAAAGTGTGCGTCGGATTTATTATTTCGTCCTTTTACTGTCTCAACTTTTACCTTGTTGGCTTTTGTTTGGGCACTGGTAATATTGATAACGAACAGAAGTTAGAAGTTCTCTAAAAGAATAATTTAGCTTTGTCGTATTTTGTTAAAAGTTGAAGGGAAATAGACAGGCTGTATAACATTGCTTCTTTCAGCAGTCATTAATATGGACACTATAATGGCAACCATAATTTTAGTACATTTAGCTTTAAATTAAATATGATGAAGTTTCAGTTCAGTAGATTTTAAAATGGTTGAACTTAAAGGGCACTAAGAGGAAATCATCCAATAAAAAAATATTCAAATTCAAATTAAAGTTTCTTGTTTCAATCTAAAAAGTAACATTTATTTCAGATACAAATCCATCATAACTAAGCCTCGCCTGTAATAATGTAGTTCTTCTTCTCCGTCGTTCCCTCATTACTGAGGATCGTGCCCACTAGACAACAGTTTGCCTACGAGGCTCCTCTACTTCGGCCTATCTTATACATGGCGGGTCGCAGATTGTATTGACCATTTTGTAACTTCTTTGATGGGGTCGTTCCATCTGGCCGGTGATCTGCCTCTGCTTCTTCTTTCCTCTACTTGACCCCCGGAAAGCATTTTCTCCAGATTCTCTGGGTTCCTCCTGGCAACATGACCGAAGAACTGCAGAACCCTTCTTATGCATACGGTGGAGAGCCTCACTTGGATGCCGAGTTCTTCCAGGGTCGATGCGAAATGAATAATTCTTACCAAATCTTTGGATACGGTATTTCTCATTAACTTGAATGGATGCATACATTTCCTTACTGTTGTTGCAGTGCTCCCAATATGTTCTTCTACCCTAGATAGTGTATTTACTTTTTCCGCATACGTACACGTACAAGGCTGGGTCTCATTCTTGCTGTTACCGACACTGTTGCATGTAGGGATTTTCAGTTTAAGCAGGATTTATTTATTCGCAAGACTTAAAGGCTTTTAAATGTAAATTGACCAAATTATTAAAGACATTGACATCTTAAGTAAAACGATAACTTATATGCGATGTAACAGTAAAAAATAAATAAAGACATGTCCAATAAATTACATTTCAATTCAGTTTTTTTTCAAGGTATATTATGTGGACCAAAATAACTTTCCTACTCGCTACTCGAGTAAATTCTAAACCCATACAACGACTTTAAACATACAAATTCTAAACCCATACACGTGTGTGTATACTGTATGGAGAGAAACAACATAAAAAAAGAAAACAGAAATTAGGGAAAATTAAATTAAAGAATTAGGGTTTTAATCAAATTAAATTAGACATATTTATATTTAAAAAATCAGCCAGCATATGTTTGTGCTTGCAAGAACCGAAAAGTCTATTGACTTTAAATTTTGAAACAACGTTTCATTTGAATACGAGCGTGTTTTCTAGTAAAATGAAAAATACTCTATATAATTAAATATTTTTATAGTCCAATGAAATATACGTTGCATTCGAATACGTGTTATAAAATCGGTTTGTTTCCCTTTCATTTAATACCAGACAGATCAACAGCAAAGCGTGGCCGGGCTTAGCTAGAGAATAATAATTATGAACTATTTTGAAAAAGATAGGGCAATAACGGAAGCAGTTACTGCAGCTTTTAAAAGATCAACTAACTTCACAACAACAACAGACTAAATTTTCCATCAAAGTAGCAACCTTCTCTGTAGCAAAAAGTGATTGAATTAACTTTGTATTAAGTGTTTGATCGGTATTGTCAACGTTTCGGTCTATTTAGTCTAGTTATTGTCTATATAATTATATTTCTTGTAGTGTTTAATCTCGGGATTAAATGGATTAATTCCCAACAAATCCTTCGCATCGACTAAGCTTTTGGTCATTAGACGACTAACATTACCCTATGTGGTAACGCGAAGCCACAAGCTCGCGGGAGTTACATTAAAGCCCAGTGACGCGTCGCAACTGTGGCCATCAGGGTAAAAGCTTTGCTATTCCGCTAATTCTGGCTTGACGCCGTCTGCCAACCGACCTACCCGCCAATAGACCGGGAGTCCGATATGATTATAAGAACAAAGTTTAAATGAGATTGTTGCAAACTGTCGCCTCAAAAACCTTAGAATTAAAACTAAACAAAAATGGTTTCATTATATTAAAAATCGGCTGTGTCGCCTCACAACTTTCCCGGCAAGTAGCTAAGGACTTATTTATTTTATTTATTTATTTATTTATTTATTTTTAGGAAAACCAACAGCTAATTATAATTTAACAAAAGACGGAGTAAGATAACAGAGAGCCAATTAAAGGTTTTCACGTTTAAGTAACGTTGTAGAAACATATGTGATCTTTCAATTAAAGCTATCGATTAAAAATGCATCAAAAAATATTCAACAATTAATGCTAAAGAATTCACTGTTCAGCCGCTGCCTCGTACAGAATAGATCAAACACTCGTACAGAATAGATCAAAATCAAAAAGTTTAATCAAGTCATTGAAATTGACACTTGTTCGCCACAAAAATGCATTTTGCCTATAGTTGGTACCAGCATGAGGAACATGAAGAGCACGGTTAAATCTATTGAGTTTGGAAGGAATACGGAGATTAATTTTATTTAGTAATTCAGGACAGTTAATGTTATTGGAGGTGATTTTTAGCAAAAAGGTTAAGTCCGCGGTTTCACGCCGCTTAATCAAGGGGAGGATATGAAATTTCTTGCATAAATTGAAATAGTTAGATGAGTTGTATGGGATTTTCAGAGGGAAGCAGAGATATTTCACAACCTTCATTTGAATGCGCTCGATTCTATTTATATATTTATCATAACAAGGGTTCCATACTTGATATTCCAAGATGCATATTCCAAGATTCTTCTGACAAAAGTGCAGAGATTGTAGAGTGAAACCTCTTCGGAAAAGAAGTTGACCTGATTGAAAGAGATAGTCGGCGACGAGGGCAGAAAGTGAGAATGCAACGCATTTAAAACGTTCGATTGAATCATTTTCGCAAATGTACAGACCGAAATAAAAGGCGATCTCGGCCCAATCTCTCATTTCTCTCCTAATTTTTAAGTCCAATATTTCAAGATTGAAATATGACTATTTCACCTCCTGGTGGGCCGATTTCAATCAATCACAACTTTTTAAATCTTTCCATGACCAAATGACTACCGGAAATAAAATAAACAATAATTTAAAAAAAAAACAAACCGAGTATGAGATTTTGTTCTAAATACCATCGACAATAGCCTAAATAACGCACTGTCTTCCAGACTCCAATATTCTCCCCGTGAGAGGAGTGTGAAGTTCGCGCAAGTTCTAAGTATCGACCAATAGGAAACAAAATACGCACTATGCGCATACGCACTATACGCACAAGCAGTTAACAGTTCAGTTTGGGTCAAAAATGGCTGACAACGACGTGTTATTTTTTTATAATAGTATATTAGATATATAAGTTACAACTCTTCCTTAGAAATAAAACAGATGAAAACGTTATTTGTGTCTGTCATATTATTTTGTCAATTTACTCAATCAAAGCGAAATTGTAATTAGCGCCTTTTGTCTTCGGTATTCATTAAAGATGCCTGCCTGCCAAATTTTGGCTTAATCGGATTAGGCGTTTTGGCACAATCGTTGAGGAATACACATAGACAGACACACAGATATATATTTCCGTTTTCGCCTCGAAAAAAAAATGCGCGTTTACAATACATTCCCTACTCGTCGGTTGGTGATCCGGGAAAGTAAATTCGAATACAACCTGGTTAACAGAAGTAGCCATTACATGTGATAAATAGCCTAATTCCATTCAAGTTTTATATTTTTATATAATTATTTAAATGTAATGTGACGTCACTGCTAACATTCTTATTTAGTATTAAAAAATTATATATTTGTCCGTAACTATTGTATTAACAAAATATCTGGGTCTGCAAAATATGTGCTCAAGGTAATACCTTCTTTAACTTGCGAAAGTTCGATCACGTTAGTTTATAACGTCAGCAACTTCACTTTCTGACTATTCGCGATCGAAGAAATTTCCATACGTTGTCGCTACTCTATACCATCATGAATAACCCTATCTCAAGGAGAAATTCCACCCTTTAGGGAGACTATAACGGTCTTCCATCAACACACCCGCCATTCCGTTATATTACTCTTCTGATTACACGTACCCTTCTACGGTCCATTTTGCTCGTTTATGGAATCATATCCCACACACTGTGAGGTATGCAACTTCATTGCTCACTTTTAAAATTTGTTGAAGGAACATTTGCTTACACACATGCACCGACCAAATACCCCCCTCCCCCTCTTATCCTCCCCTACATCCTCACCTAGGCTAAAATATTTTTAAAATATTGTAACTCTAGTAACTTATTGGCATATATTTGTATTAGTTTATTTTAAATTTAATGTTATTACTTCGATTTAAACTTTATGATGACAATTGAAAATTAGGTTATCGAATGGTAATTGTTTTTATAAACAAAATTTAAATTGTTTTTTGAATCCAGTGAAACTCATTATGTAACGTTATTTCTCGTACAGTAAAGTTCTACTTATTCTACTATTGTTTCTGTTCAAAATTTGATATGCGACGAATAATTCATAATAACTCCCAAATTACCAGTTTATACTGCTACTATCTCCGATTAAAGATATTATAACAACTAGATATAAATATATAATCAAAATGCTTATTTAAAATATCTAAAATAAAACAGAAGAAATTTGGCACATCATTGGCTGCGTCTCAGCCTAGTATTTTGCGTGTGTATACATTTTGTGTAGATACATCTTATCCCAAATTGTTTGATTATTGCGCCTGTTTACGTAACGTAAATTGTAAAGGGCTTCCTACCTACAGAGTCAAGCCAGCCAAATGCTAAACTTTGTCTACGTGTATCTGGTTGCGTAATCTCAACCCCAGAAACTCCACTGATAAACTTATAGGATAATAATACAGTTGATTATTTGTTCGTAAGAAGATGCAGTTTCATCAAGACACTAAAGACAGTAAGAAGGTATTTAAATAGATATACGATTCTAGTTGTTTTATGGAGAGGTGTATTGATAATTAGGATATATTATCAAAAGTTGTTGAAGGCATTGCAGGCTCGAGACAACTATTGCTACGTTAATGTGTTGAGATGTTTAAATAGGACCAAAAAATAGAGAATATATATGACGATGGTTAATATTAGGAATCAGAGTTGTTGAACAGAAGGATTTTAACATTGGGAATATTGGTAAATCGCGGATGGGCGTATATATCAGACATGAGAAGTCCAACTTCGACGCTGCATTTAAGAAATTCAGTTTCACCTCAGCAGTGAAAAAAAAAACACATAGATCTGTATATTAGTTAATAGCAAAAAGGATACCAAGGTGGTACGTTGTACTCAAATCTCGAATGAAATTCCGTGTGCTGTCCAAAAAAGTGAAAGAAACAACTAGAAACCCAAAACTCAGAATAAAACGGTATGAAAACTATAATTATTCTCGACGAACTAAGGCCCGCGATAAGTTGTAGATAATGAGGGTGATTTTTAATTAAATTGATGCTCTTAAAGAAACCTCGCAATTCAATTTTATACTAATACCCGGTGAACTTCGTACCACCTAAATTTGATTTGATTGTAACTCTTCATAAGCGCTTATTGACCCTAATCAACCTTCCAAATCCAATTCATTGGAATCTAAAATATGGCCGAATCATGTACGGTTTGAGTTTCGTTGGGTGATTAAATGAAAGTCGTTTATAATTAAAATAAATGTATTTAATTTACATGATGAAATATAAATGGTTTTTAGACTTTTCCGACTTTTTCGACTTTTTGCATTTTTCGATTTTCCGACTTTTTTGACTTTTTCGACCTTTTTGACATTTTTGACTTTTCCGATTTTGACTTTGTCGACGTTTTCGACTTTTTTCACTATTTGACTTTTTTGACTCTCGAGTTTTTCGACTTTTTCGACTTTTTGACTTTTTGAAATTTTAGACAATCGCACGGAATGAATAACAGTTATAGATGGCGCAGCTGTCAAACAATAGGATCGCCGCGAACGCCATCTATTGAAAGTGGCCTATTTCCCAAAATGACCAATTTCGATTTTTTTGATTTTCAGTTGTTTCTTTGAATTTTTCCTAAATACTTTTTTTTGTAAACTACCCCTGAATCAAGGCAAACAAAATAAAAGAAAAATAATTCTAATCGGTGGAGTCATTTCCGAGATCCTGCGAGACTAACGCACGGCGATTCATTTTTAAGGACCACCCCTCAGAAGACTCCAGGTTGTTCGGTGTGAGGTGGTGGTATCAACTTACGAGTTACTGCATATTGAAAGGCGGTTTTGATGTGAAGTAGAAGGAGTTTATTGATCGAAGGTTTGAATATTGCCAGTTATAACGCTTGCCGAAGTAACGAGTGCCCGAATTACTTTATCGAGACGCGAGGGTTGCGCGACGGAGGTTATGCGGAAATAGTGGATGAGGATTGTGCGTGTGCTCCTACTATCTCGTACTGGGCACAGCTCGAGTTTGTGGGATTACAGACTGATGCTTCGAGACTCAGGGAGAATGAGGAAAGGAAACCAAGGAGCCGGATTCGTTGACCTAACTCGTGAGAGAGAGTGCCGAATGCCGTCGCAACCTTGGGGGAAGGTGATCACTCGGGAAATGATATGTGACCGAGAAGCCGGGACACCGAAGTGTGCCGTCGCTATCTGGAGACATGTCCACTCGAGGAATGATAATTTGGTTGCTTTTGCGCCAGTTTATATAGGCTGATCAATGATGCAATCCAAAAATATTCCGAGTAAAAGCATTGTTTCATCGTGCTGATTCATAGCTGCACGAGTCAAAATAATAGCTGAATTGTGTCTGTGGCTTTCACTGGAAATCGATGCATTTGTTGATCGCATGTAATGGACTTAAGGTCCGTTATATATATATATATATATATATATATATATATATATATATATATATATATATATATATATATATATATATATATATATATATATATATATATATATATATATATATATATATATATATATATATATATATATATATATATATATATATATATATATATATATATATATATATATCTTAATATATATAAATTACGTGTCACGTTGTTTGTCCGCGATGGACTCCTAAACTACTTAACCGATTTGAATCAAATTTGCACACAATGTGCAGTTTGATCCAACTTGAAAGATAGGATAGCTTACATCTTAATGTATAGTCGCAATATTATTTTATTGCAATGTCTATTATTTGTCATTCATAATTATCTGTTAGCTCCAAACGATTTTAACAGATGGCGATATCTGTTGACTGGATTGAGTAAGTAATCAATAGATGGCTCTGTTATGTTAAACCTACAAAAGTGTCATATAATCTTGGACGCACCAGGTGGAACCGGTAAGACATTTTTAATATCGTTGATTCTTGCCAAAATATGGTCGCAACAGAAAATCGCATTGGTAGTTGCATCGTTAGGCATTGCGGCTACTTTGCTAGATGGTGGGCGAACGGCACATTCAACATTCAAGCTGCCATTTGACATTCATAATAAACCAAATGCAATATGTAACATAAAAAAAATAATGGAATAGCTGCAGTGTTGCGGAAGAGTTCAATAATAATTTGGGATGAGTGCACAATGGCTCACAAATATTCACTCGAAGCATTGCATAGAACTATGCAAGATTTAAACGGCAACAATAAACTTTTCCGTTGTGCTATATTACTTTTTTCTGGTGATTTCCGACAAACCTTAGGTACCGGTTATACCTCGCTCTACTTTCGCGGATGAGATTAATGCATGTTTGAAACAATCATTGTTATGGCGAAATGTTGAAACACTTCGATTGACCATAAACATGCGCGTACGATTGCAAAATGACCCATCAGCACAAATATTTTCCGAACAATTACTAGATATTGGGAACGGAAAAATAGAACTGCAACCAAATACGCAATGCATTAAACTGCCAGACAATTTCTGCACTGTTCTTCAGGAAAAAAATTAATTCATTCAGAGTATTTTTCCGGATAAACAGAATAATTACTTGAATCATAACTGGCTCAGTTATCGGGCGATTTTGGCAGCCAAAAATGTTGATGTTGACGAAATTAACTTCCAGATACAACAGTTGTTACCAGGCGATCTGATGTCTTTTAAATCAATCGATACTGTTGTTGATGAAAATGAAAGTGTAAATTTTCCAATTGAATTTTTAAATTCAGTAGATATACCTGAAATGCCACCACTAGACATACCTGGAATGAACCAATCTTTAATCTTCGATTAAAAATTGGTTCCCTATTATTCTCCTACGTAATTTGAATCCACCTCAATTATGCAACGGTACGCGTTTGGTCATCAAAAAGATCACCGGAAATATTCTTGAAGCAACCATTTTAACTGGGAAGTTTAAAGGAAAAGTGGTCCTGTTGCCACGTATTCCAATGATACCGTCAGATTCTACCATACCCTCCAGAAGGCTACAGTTTCCAATTCGTTTAGCTTTTACCGTGTCTATAAATAAGTCTCAAGGCCAAACAATGTCCATTTGTGGTTTAGATTTGGAAAGTCCATGTTTTTCTCATGGGCAACTATATGTTGCATGTTCACGTGTAGGAAAACCGTCGAATCTATTTGTGTTAGCTAAAGACAGGTTAACCAAAAATATTTTGTACCGATTAGTGCTAAATTAAATTGAAATTAAAAGTATTTATAATTTAAAATAATAAATATTATTGTTAAAGATTTAAGACTATCTGCCCTACCTACATCATTCATAAGTTTAAGTGTCACATGTTATTTACCAACAACTTTGTAATATACTCATTTGTTACAAACTTGAATAAAAATAATAATAAATTTTAAAATTAATTCTATTGCGTTGATTTTTGCTTAATATCAACTGAACGAAAAATTTTATCAATCGTGTTCAAAGTCCTTCCCCTTCAACTCCCAATCCAGTGGATTTTTATACTAGCATTAACGTTTCCGTTTTCGTTCATAAATAATAATTTCATTGTATTAAGGGGTTACGGTAGTAGAAAATCTGTCATGGAGGTCGCCATATTTTTTTACAAATGGAACCTATGTAAAAAAGCATGGTGGTCCCCATGAATGATGTTCTCCTACCGTTCCTCTTAAATAGTTTACTACAATGTAATATAACAAAAACCTTAGCCACAGCAACGCGTGGCCGGGTCTGCTAGTATATATATATATATATATATATATATATATATATATATATATATATATATATATATATATATATATATATATATATATATATATATATATATATATATATATATATATATATATATATATATATATATATATATATATATATATATATATATAGATTAAGACTAGTAGTAAGATTAAACGTTCTAATAGTTTTCAAAACGCTAGCGCTGAGCTCTAATCAGCTTTCCATACGACGAATAAAACCAATTAACGAAAGAATGTTTCAAACCGAATAATTCTTCTAAAAGTTACGTCCATTTACGTCAGCTTAAAACAGTCTTAAGCTCAGTCAGCTTTCAATGTTTTAACTCAAGAAGGCACAGCGCTTTTTAAAAAAATCCTTATATAATCTGTTTTTCGTATTAAATCCGGATACCCAATAAAATGTATGGGTTAAAATATGATTTTTATGATCATATTTTATGATTTTGAATAGACGTTTCATGACAGCTAAATCTTATGGACACTTTCCACTGGTGAATAAGACTGATTGGCTAAAAAAAATCCAAATCGAACAATGCCTTCTTGAGATATAGATGACTTACACACACAGACATACATTCAGACAGTTAATTTCCCAGCCCACTATCCGATCAGAAAGTAAAGTAACGTGAAGTTGCAAAATTTTTTTTTTTGTTGAGATGACGACGGAAATATATATTGTGATCCCTCCCGAGACGATTAAGACCATTTCCAGATGAATATCTGTCTGTGTGTGTATTCCTCGACGATAGCGCCCAAAGGCTTTACCCGATTGAGATGAAATTTGGCATGCAACCATCATTCGGTAGTGCCAAGAATCGAAAAGGTTTTGTTTGAAATCGGTCCACCAGGGGACGCCACCACTATCCATCTATCAATCTCGAAATATTGGGCTTAGAGACTTAGCATTTGGTACACAGATGCCTTGTTTGGCTGATATCCCATTGAAGTATGTTGGAACCCCCCCCCCCTCCCTCCCTCCGAGGCATTTCAACCTAACCGGGGTCATCCGCCGGTCGAGAGAGGGTGCTCATCGTTTTTATTTATGAAAATAATATTAAAATGAAATCAGTCGTTGGCTACTTTCCGGGATAGTCTAGGGGTGACACAACCGTTTTTTTTTGGTTATCAATGCTCTTAAACGTGGAGAGATTTGATATTGACCAAAATATTGTTTTCGTTCTTTTTTGGGTCAATGCAATACGCCTGCATTGGTTTGTCGGTGGGCGAGCTGGCAAATTCTTTCACATATTAGTAAAGGAGCCAGCGATACAAAGTGCAAGAGTTTTAGAAAAGCTTATACTTTGGTTGAGTGTAAGATATCGCTGGGAGCTAATGGGCCCATGATGGGTTGGCCACGAAGACCCATGTGTTCAGGGTCGGCTACAATCACGGGTCAACGCCCATCCGACGGCCTCCACGCACGGGGTGCGAACCTGGGTAGAACTCTGACCTTGGACAGTTTCCCCTGGGAATCAAACATCTGGCGCTCCTGGACGGTCTGCACACCGTGCGGCGCAAGCCAATCGATTGTGCTCTCCGACTAACAACTTGCGGTGTCAACTACAACGGGCGAGCCCGTCACCACAGGACGTTTTAACGATTTTTCGTTCTGTCGCCATGCAGTGAACGTAGAAGACTTGGACAGAACAATCCAACGTCCAGCTACGTCACAACCCGCAAGAAGCCAACGCCTTTACCCGAGATAGCCAGTATGTTACCTGGCGGGCCGACCCTCGCGCCCTTGCTTCCAATTGTGACCAGATTTCTCCGGTCTCTCGATTGGTTCCGAGTTCGAGGTCCCTTGCGCGGTCCTCTCCCTTACGAAGCGGTGAAACGGTATGCACCGAATCTATCGCGGACCAAGGCGTCCTTTGCCCGACTCTGAACCGGGATCGGATGGCCAATGGTCATTTCAAGAGCAGTCACCGTAAGGTAGGCAACCACCCCCGCTCTATAGGAAACAATACAGTTCCCAGACTCCCCCGACGAGATCATGGGCCCGCAGTCTGGGGAGTCTGGAAGCAGTACTGTTTCCTATAGAGCGGGGGTGGTTGCGGACCTTACGGCGACTGCTCTTGAAACGACCATCGGCCATCCGATTCTGGGTAAACAGCCGGGCAAAGGACGCTGTGGGCCGCGATAGATTCGGTATACACCGTTTCACCGCTTCGTAAGGGAGAGGACCGCGCGAGCGACCTCGAACTCGGAACCAATCGAGAGACCGGAGTAATCTGGTCCCAATTGGAAGTATGGGCGTGAGTGTCGGCCCGCCAGGTAACATTCCTGGCTATCTCGCGGTTAAGGCGTTGGCCTCTTATGGGCTTATGACGTAGCTAGATGGTGGACTGTTTTTTGTCCCAAGTCTTCTACGTTCAATCCAGGGAGATAAAACGACTAATCGTTAAAACTTCCTGAGGTGACGGGCTCGTCCGTTGTAGTCGACAACCCAAGTTGCACATTTCCTAGTAAGCCAGCGCCAGGTGTCCCGGAATCTGGCCTGCTGACTCTACCCTGGCATTATATGCCCAAAATACTGTCATCTAAAAGTATCAGGTTTTCCAAAACTCTTTCAATTTTCGTCGCTGGCTTTTAGCCTAATATATGCGAATAATCCCGTTGATTGCGAAACCGTAACTAATAAAATCCACTGACAAGCAATATTTGTAGGATTATAAAACTGCGAGTGGAGTATTTCAAAAAATGCATTTCAACAAATGAAATATAATCTGCATTCGTAATGGCTCTACCGAACATATGAGTGAGCGTCAAAGGGCTTATGAATTATTGGCGAGTGTGGGACTGGGCGATGCTCTCAAATTTAATGAATTTGAAAAAAGGCCATGAAGTGAAATAGTTATTAGGATATCCGCCTCTTTTGTTCAAGTGCCGTCTTTATATTAGATCATCGATTCTGTAGGGTATTAGATTACTCGTTTTGGCAACACTTCTACGCCGGTAACATGCAGGTGGCGCTGATGGCATTGTCTTGCGATACTAATAGCAATTTATTTGTTATAACATTGATAATGAAAGTTTTTTTTATAAAAACCTGATTGATTATAAAAACCCAATAAATTAATTCTTTGAGGACTGGATACGCCGGATTTAAATATATATAAATATCGCATTTACTAAAACGGCTGGTGTATCGATATTAAATGCCTGCGAATTGACTGAATTGGTTTTTAAATTATCATTCCGATAGTGCCATCTCCTTTTCCTATCCCCTCTCGTTAACTGAAGGAAAGAAGAGGAAGAACATCGCCGGCGAGTCAGTCTATCACGAGTGTTCGCTTCGATACCGCCCGCGAGACGTCCGCCGCCGCAGACCCGCGCTGTAAACCGCTTTGTAAAAACCCGCAAATAAGAACATTTAGTGCTCGTGAATTATATATATATTTGACAATTAAATTACCGCCGCGCTGTGATGTGTGACTTGAGAAGCTGATTTACGAAGCTGCAAACGGACATTTGATAAGGTAAACGAGATCCCATTTTTTCCAAACTTTTCTATTCCAAAGTACCGCAAAATACAGTTCACTGCCCTTTTTTATTCCAAAACCAAATCCTCGCGCTACCAGAGGACCATAAGCTTTGTGGTAGAGTATGGAAATTTTTGATACATAAAACTGTTAAAGGGCGATGTAAATAATATATAATATATATTATTTATGTCAAGTTTTGTGTAAATTGGTTCAATAGATTTTGTATAAATTTATGGGACGTAAGTGTCCCGGTGGTTCCGGTTCATAAAAATGCAAAGTTAAAACTTTTTCCAAAATTTCAGTATTTTGTTATTTAACTCAGAAATCATACGTAGGTACTACAAGGCGTTCTAAGGAGAAAAAATCAAATTCCAAAAGTCGCCACAAATATTATATTTATTTTTTATAATTACAAGAGTTTAAATAAAATTAAAAAAAAAACATCAAGGAGATGCTGATAGGCCACCCTTTCTATAATTTGGCCGAATTTGAGGGCCACGATTTTTCAAATATTTTGCCCATTTAAATTACTTAAAAAAGTAGAGCCCTATTGTCTGATTATTTTATATGGTCTTATATCTGTACTTTTAGTTTAAAATGCATAACGTAGATTTAATTTGATTATTTAACATTTTACTGACAATTTGAATATTACGATAAATAATTTTTCTACGTATCTTTTCGAATCACTAACTACTTCAAATATTAAGTTTCTATTTTGATTATTTATATTTATAGTTTGACAATCTAGTAGTTAATTCTTGACTAACTATGTATGTTCAGTAAAGAGTAGTAGCGAAACTTACTACATAACCCAATTATTTTGACACGTCCAAGAGCGGTCTTTAGCCGTCAATTGGACACGACGAAAATGTAATGTAATGTAATGTTAGTTGGTCATTTGCGATATTTTGAAAAAAATATATATTTTTAAACAATATTTGTTTGTTTATATGATTCTGATGTCTCAATAATATGTTTTTTTTTTTCAATTCAATTCTTTATTAAGAAATCACACAGTATTACAGTAATATTTTTTTTAATGTATGCAGATTTACAACAAATAAAACCGGTTACGGATATCATTAAAATTACATATATTACGTTTTTTTTAAAAACTACTTTATAAAACTAATGTACCTTCAATTTTAGAACTACAGTGGGTTGCCAAATTATTAGGGACAGTACTTGACTCTTGTAATTAATGTAAAAAATATAATGTATAAATAATTCTTATTCAATAATTTAAAAAATATATTTTTGATTTTATGGGATATATATGTCTCATGGCCCTTAAAGTGTTAACCAATGAGACTAAAAATAATATTCAGTTATTAGTGCCATCTATTGCATTTCTTTATAGTCTGATTACATCACTGTTTTAATACGAAGAGATAGAGTGCTATATATTAGTGTATCTGAACAAGGTAAATTTTTACGTAAATAGTATAAAAATATTAAGAGCCATGATGTTTTTTAATCTATAGTAATATTATAATGAGGTAAAGTTTGTGATGTTGTAGGAAGTAATCTCTGGATCTACCGAACCGATTTTGAAAATTCTTTCACCAATAGAAAGCCACGTTATTTCTCAGTGTCATGGGCTATATACTGACCCGAAAAATGAAAAGACTTTTTCGTGGTAGTCGGATTTGCAAAGTAAGTCGGAGAATAAGCGATCGAACGGAAACGTTTCTAACTAACGCTGCCTTAACTAACGATGAGAGATATACGATTAAGTTCTAGAGAAAAGTTGTAGAGCTTGATAATGCCTACAAAAAAGTCAGCGACAGCATATGTCTAACTTTTATATTTAAGTCACAAAAAGTAGTAATTTATTTTTTTTTAAATTATTTAAATCGTTAGGTCATGTTTATTGGACATATTATCAACAATTATGAATTCTTATCAAAATAAGTAAATTTATCGTCTCAAGTATTTAAAACAAAAGACTTTTCCCTTTTTCTGCATATAATTTCCCTTTCACTGCATAAATGGTTAAAGAGATAAGCCACTCACAAATAAGACACTCACAAGAAAACTTTCACAAATAACGGTAATATAGATATACATATGCAGTAAAAATATAACCCTTCTTTTGGCAGTCAGGAAATAAATCCTAGCACTCAGTACTAACCGAACCACACTCATAATTTCATCACAAGTAAAAAGTTTTACCGCACAACGAAGTGGGCCCGGGTCAGCTAGTATAATAATATTTTGTATTGAGATAGGACACCAAATAGTCGTGTTTAGAGCGCCGCCATACTACCATACCAAGAACACCGCCATATTGAACATATGAGAACATTTATTAATGTTTGGAATTATTTACACGTTGCGTTTCGTAAACTTCTAACTGCCAAAGTATAGTACGACATTGGAAAATCTAATTCTAATATATGATAAGATCTATAACAAGTTTCATGTTAATTCACAACGATTTAGTCCAGTATCACAGCCAGAAAGTAAAAACGCAATGACATGAAAACAGAAAACTATCAGAATACCCCAACGTAAAAGGAAGGAATGAAAATCGCCTTGGCGTAAAATCTTACCTGCCCCCCAAATCCCCAGTATTTAACTCTGTTTTGCTTATTTACTCTGTCTCTTTCATCCATAAACTTGTTTAGGCAACCCGAACGTAAAACAAAAGAAAACCGACGGCCGAGGCGCAAAATCTTACCTGACATCCGCACACTGACCATCTATCTCTGTATTACCTATTGGCTGTTTCCTATTTCCATAAACTTATTCATGTCTTTAGTTTCGGGATAAGATAACGTACTCACTTGGTACTATGCAATTATTTTTACTATTGATAGTTGATTTTAGATCATTGTTAGTAAAGGAAATTTATTTTCTTCACGCAAGGCTGCATGCCTTGCGTGAAGTAGGAAACTGGAAATCTGTAAAACGAATACTATAATTTTGCTATAATAATATTGTCATTGATTGTTTATTAGATACCTACCAGTGTATTTGTTAGCTTTGAAATATTTTCATATATAGAGTAAGTAACATTACATTACATTACATTTTCGTCGTGTCCAATTGACGGCTAAAGACCGCTCTTGGACGTGTCAAAATAATTGGATTAGGTAGTAAGTTTCGTTACTACTCTTTACTGAACATACATAGGTAGTCAAGAATTTACTAATAGATTGTCAAACTATAAATATAAATAATTTAAATACAAGCCTAATATTTGAAGTAGTTAGTAATTCGAAAAGATACGTAGTAAAATTATTCGTCGTAGTATTCAAATTGTCAGTAAAATGTTAAATAATCAAATTAAATCTACGTTATGCATTGTTACTCATTGGAGGTCGTAAATTGCTCTCCAGAGTAAATGTAAAATCCCTTCCGCTTTTAAAACTAAACGATATCACCATACCATTGTCGCAAAAAGTGAAAGATCTTGGTCTAATTATCGATGAACATTTATCCTGGCAACCACACGTGGACGAGGTAAGTCGTAAAATATTTGCTAGTTTTCACCCTCTGCAAACACTCAGAAGATTTCTTCCTATGGACACAAAAAAATGTCTTGCACAGTCTCTCCTCTTGCCTCTGCTTGACTATGCAGATGTGGCTTATCTCGATTTATCAGAGGAACTGCTCAACAAACTTGAACGTTTGCAAAATGTATGCATACGATTCATCTTCGGTCTACGTAAGTATGATCACGTGTCCGACTATAGGGCACAGTTAAAGTGGTTGCCAATACGCCAAAGAAGAAATGTTCATATACTGGCTCTCCTATATCGTGTACTCACCCAACTAACACCATCCTATCTCCAGGAGCTTTTTGAACCACTAAGTTCCCACGGTCTCGTACTTCGGTCAGCCTCTGACAGTTTATTAAAAATTCCGAGTCATAATAGTGATTTCTATTCCTATTCTTTCTGTGTCCATGGTGCAAGACTCTGGAACGATCTCCCAGCAAATATACGAAACTCGCCTTCTTTATCATCGTTCAAGACTCACCTTAAGGATTACTACCTTTCTACGAAGTAACCAGTTCTTCCCTTTCTCTCCTGTTCCTCTCCCAATTTCCTCTCCTCGGGCACTATTAGTCTTAAATTCTTCCACTTGTCTGTATGTTATGTAATAATCTTTATTTTCACTATGCGCGCATGTACCACTATGTTTAGGTTAGCTGTAAGACATTGCCATGTGGCAATAAGCTCGCCTTTTTTGTATACTTTTTTAAGTGCAAATAAAGGGTTTATTATTATTATTATTATTTAAACTAAAAGTACAGATATAAGACCATATAAAATAATCAGACAATAAGGATCTACTTTTTTAAGTAATTTAAATGGGCACAATATTTGAAAAATCATAGCCCTCAAATTCGGCCAGATTATAGAAAGGGTGGCCATTATAGAAGGGGTGGTGATACAACATAGATTGTTATTGAATTGAAATTGATATTGATATAGGTTTTTAGTTTGTGATATTTTCTATATATTTTATCTATATCAAGAGTATAAACAACTGTAATGTTTAAATAAAACGAAGTAATGCAGGTATTTTACTAAAGAGGTGTAATTAGTGAAAAAAATATCTTGCAATTTCAACACTCTATAACGTGCAATTTCAATACCTTTTTCAGCCACGTATTTTAGCTTAGCTAATATAGAATGAAATATTACTTAGTAATTATTGTTTAGTATATGGGGCAAAGTGTTACAACACATTTTAAAAGTGGGTACGAACAATTGCCCATTGTCTTTTTAAAACTTAAAACTGGGCCCGATTGCGTTTCTTCGTGAACTAAAATAGGAACGTAGTTCAACCGTAAGAGACAGAGCAATACGAATTTACTATCGTCGATTTTCCGCACCAAAACTACCTGTTTGTTTGAACATATTTCGGGCGGTGTTAGATTTATCTACTTTAACTTCGGTGGGTCGTTTTAATGCGAAAAAGTGACAATCGTTCACATTATTCACAATTCGATCTGACGTACTGCTCTGTCTCGTTCACATGAACTAATTTCCAATTTTATTTTAAGAGGATCGCTATCGAGCCCACTATAACAATAATTAGTTTAATACTGTAAAATCTATATGACTACATATTAATTTGAAAAGTTGTTATTTGTAATAGCCATATTGAGAAAACAGCTAGGTATAAAAATTTGGTTGAGGTGTCTAAAAAAACTCTCGGTCTCTAGATGTGTCAAAGAAAAATAAAAAAAGTCATCATAAGAGAAAAGTTTTTCCTGTAACCGTTTTTTCCGTGCCTTTCCTGTAACCGCCAAATTGTGAGAACGGCTAGGTGTAAACATTTGTTTGAGGTGTCCAAAAAAAGCTCTCGATCTGTAGATATGTCATCAAAAAAGAAAAAAAAAGTCATCGAAAGAGAAAAATAAAAAAATGATAGTTCCACCTGCTGGTCAGGGGTGGTCAGGGCGGGGGGATGGGGGTAGAGGGAGAGGAGGTGAAGAGGGTCGGGAGGAGGGGGTAGTTAAGGGGTGAGGGGGTGAGTTAGGATGGGGGTATGGGAGGGTGTTGGGGAAGAAAGGGGAGAGAAAGAGGGGTGAGGGGAGTTGGAGAGGGTGAGGGGTAGAAAAACGGGGGTTGGGAAGGAGAAGGGGAGAGTGAGAGAGAAGAGGGTTGGGTGGAGTGTGGGATGGTGGGTGGAGGGGGGGAGAGGGGGGGTGGTTTGAGAGGGGTTGGGGTGTTGAGTGTTTAGTTAGGTTAGGTTGGCGCGAGAGGGAGAGTCTGCTATCCGGAAAATTGTAGGGGTGACACAACTGATTTTTTTAAATCATAATATAGTTATGAGTTAAAAATATGAGCTAATATAGTTACATATTGAAAAATAAAAAAGGATTTCAATTATTTCACCCCCATTTAGTGTATTGTTGCTAAAGTAAACTGAATTGGCGCGAAACTTTTTTTTAACTTTCTGTCACGTCATATCACGTACGCCTCGCTCTTCGATTGTTGCTGTCCGTTTTCTCCTGATTTTTTTAACTCAATATAGTTACATATAAAACATAAATAAGATTTCAATCATTTCACCGCTCTTTAGCGTATAGTTCCTAAAGTAAGCTGAATTTGCGCAAAACTTTTTGTTTACTTTCTGTCACACGTCATACCATTTACGCGTCGGTCTTCGATTGTTAAGGTCCGTTTTCTCCAAGAATTTTGTGACATTCCTGATCATAGATTAAATGAGCAAGGCACCACAACGTAATCGAATTAATCCAAAGAAATATTATTTTTACATAAATAATACGTATGTGTCCGTTTATTTTTGAAATATTACTGTCAATAAAGTGACCGTCGATATCGACGGGTTAAAGCTAGTACACTTATTAATTAAAATAAAGAGATTAATATGATAATAAAATACAACATCTTCAAGTCGATAGGACTCATTTTCGAATAATGTGATAATTTTTTGACATTCGTGGCGAAAATGTAATATTACAACATTAAAGAAAGAATATCTTACCTGTGCGTTTCGAATTTGTACTGTGGTCTCTTCATGAAAAGCAGTCTTGGCAGGATATGGATAAATACCCTTTTGACCCAAGGCGCCATTCGATGCGTTTGTGGGGACCGGAAATGAACATTCAGTACCACCACCGTCACGCATATACTGTAAACAAAAAATGACGGCGTAAGATTACTCTAAAACCAAAGTCCTTTTGAGCACGGCATTTATCATCATCATCATAAATATAGGATGACAGATCGAAATATATAAAAAAATCGAATATATCTACTATTTAAAAAGATGATACAAGGATGCGGCGCTCGTTATAAGGCAACTTTAAAATCAAAAGAAACCATTTTTATAAGAAAGAAAACACTAAACACTTTTTATAAGAAAGAAAACACGGTTTTATGATCATTTACCTGATCATAAAATCGCTTTGATTAATTAAAAGAAAAAAAAATCATTGTAATCAAAGGCGATTACTTAAAAATAATAAAATTTACAAAATAATCAAACAATAAATAATAATCAATACAATGAAAAAGAGAAATTCTGAAACATGCGTAATTAAAAACAATGTCAATAAAATCTAAAACTTAGTGGGAAAGTATAGTCATAATATGGTTTTTTATAATCAAGCAATTGTGGACGCAATATCATAAAAGTCGTCCAGTTTGTAAAGGGCATGTTTGACTAACTGATTTTTCAAGCAGATTTTATATGCTGCCATCTCAAGTCTTCTCGTCGATGACGGCAAAGCATTGAAAACTTTAAAACTAATATATAAAAATGTTTTTTGATATTTAGTCAAGCGTACTTTAGGCAATAACACATTGTTTTTATGTCGCGTATTATGGCTATGTCGAGTGGAGTGAAGCTCACAATTTAAAAGATTCTCTTTGGCACTTATATATGTACATTGATATATGTACATGGACGAAAAGGCACTGATATATGTACATGGACGACATGGTAAGGATACCAGCTTTAATAAAAAAGGGGCGCAATATGTTTCTCTGCTTACACCAAAAATTGTCCTAACGGCTTGCTTTTGTAGCATAAAAACACGATGCATATCGGTTGCATTACCGCATAGTAGTATCGCATAAGACATCTTTGAATGGAAGCAGGAGTGATACACTCTGATCGCTGCATGTTCGCCAGCCAGAAATCTTATCTTATCTAGATTGAGAAGTCTACACTTTAGATTATATGATATTTATGGGGCAGCAAAATATGTTATGTTTTATGTTGTTTGTAAAATATGTTTTATGTTGGTAGCAAAATAGGTTAAAATTATACATTATGATTATTATTTGATTAGGTATTTTGTAATGTCTTTAAGAAGAATAGGGCAATGTAGAAATAAAATAATAAAGGCTAGTCATAAAGCCGCGAAGGACTCCCCGGTTTGAATTGGAAAATGCCTTTGTTTATTTTAGATGTATGTATGGATGTGCACAACTTTCGACTGCTATGTGTCACCTATAATCGAATTCTAAATGAAAATCATACAGTTGTGCCTTGCTAGAAACATTACGAACTGTATTTTTTTTTTGTGCTGGTTTTTTATATTCTGTAGAACATTTTTTTAAGGAAACTTCACTCAAAATCTAGGCTTTAATTCGGAATAAAAAGAAAATATTTTAAAACACATGATTTATTGTTGTAATATGAAAGCAAATAGTAATGTAAAAGAAATACTAGGAAGAGGCATAATTAGGACGTATAAAACACAAAAATATTGTCTAGATAAGAAACATTTTTTTACAACTAATATTTTTGTCCGAGCGGGAGGACATTTCTAAATAAAATAGAAAAAGTCTTAAACTATGTCAAAACTCAAAACTAAGTAACTAAGTAACTATAAATAATAAGGTAACTATATATTTTTAATAATTTAGATTGCAAATGACCCTCTATCCCCACTTTTATTTTATCACAAAAGAATGGACAGTAGCAGTATTTCTTGGAGTACAGAAGTGTTAGGAAACGATTTTGAACTTTATACAGCATCAGGTTGCAAGACTCCTCATGAGAATTTCTTATGGCATCATTGGCATTTAGTCTGCTCCTCAATATGTGGAAGGCTACCCCGGGTAAGACTCCCGTGTCTCAGGCCTCAGAGCTGGTGGACCGGTTTCTCCCGGTGGGATTGCATCCCGGCGCCACTGGACGGTTTGCGCACCGGTCGGCGAAGCCAATCGGTTGTGCATTCTGCCTAATTGCTGAAGGGGTCTGGTGACCGGAAACACATTGTTTTCTCAGTAGCGGGGGTGGATGTTTCACCTGATGTCATGCCACTCTTGAAATGACCTTGGGCCACTCGATCCTGTGTGGCACTACGGGCAAAGAATGCCCAGGTCCGCGATAAATTCAAACTGAATTACCGCTGTAATACAACAGGTATAGGTTGCGTAAGCGACTTCGGACCCGTAACCACTCGGGAGGACGGAGGTATCCTGAAGGTTAATTCCAGACGGAGATATCCTGCCAAAACTGGTAGTTAGGAGGTGAGGCTGCCCGCTGGTTACCTTTCCCGGTGCCTCGCCGTAAGGCGTTAGTCTCTAACGGGTTGCGGGTGAACTAGACAGTAGATTGTCTTGTCCCCAAGTCTTCTACGCTCATCCCACTGCTGAAAGAACGATCTATACCCTTATACCAGCCTGGGGTGACGGGTTCGTCCGTTGTAGTCGATATCGCTATTCTGTCTCCTCGAATAAAATCCTGTGAATTATATTTGTATGAACTGTTAAAATGAGCGACTCAGCGAAAGTTTCATTATTCAGTGAGACGATATCAATAAACGGTTAACCCGCGGGAACAAAACAAACAAGAGACAGAGCGGGGGGATTTTACACGAAAGCATCAACATTTGTGCGACTACTATCCGCAGGAGTAGGTAGGTAATGAAAGTTTCACTTGGCGGAACCGGGTATTGCCAATATCTGGCACAGCCTTTGTTTCCGTGTACATTTTGGGTGAGGAACCCTTTCGATTGCCTTTTAGACGGGTAAACAAAGCAGTGAGAGAGCGTAAACTTTGATAAATCCATTGTTAGCTTTTTATGTATCGGGTATGTCGAAAGTGTATCAGGATGTGTTTTAATTAACCGACATACTTCAAGGGGATGTGTCAGTACGAGCAGGGAAGCCTTCACTGTTAAATAAAAGTTTGACAAGCGTATGAGCGCGCTGCTCCATCCAGCGGTAGGTAATATATCGCTAATAAAGTAGCGAGGTCGACTGTAACTAATATAGCTCCCTTTCATGCGTATATACCCCGAAAAAAACTGGAAAAATACAGAAAAGCAACTTTTACCTTATCATTCAATTTTAATCCTATAAAATCCTAATCCCCACCAGGGAAGAATGGAAAAATCCGCAGTGGCTTCAAAGCCACAACGCAGACGCCTGGTTCACCGACGGCTCAGGAACAAATGGACGTTTTGGGGCAGGCGTGTACGGACCCAAAACCAACCACAGAATCAGCATCCCCCTTGGACAATACGCTACGGTTTTCCAAGCCGAGGTACTTGCCATATTGGAATGCATAAAACTACAAAGTCGACTTGAGGTAAAAAACAGACAAATCCTCATCTGCTCTGACAGCAGAGCAGCACTGGACGCTCTGGCTAAAGCCACCACAGAATCTTCTGTGGTCTGGGACTGTATGCAGGAGCTCAACAAATTGGGAAAATCCAACAAAATCACCCTAATATGGATACCGGGTCACCAAGGCATACCCGGAAACGAAGAGGCCGACAGACTGGCAAAACTGGGCACACTGGATTGCCCAGTGGAGCCAGCTGTAGGGGTCCCCTTCGCTACAGGTAAGAAAATCATCAGGGACTGCTTGGAGCAGGAACATCGGGCTTCCTGGAAACAGAGTCAGGGATGTCGCCAGGCAAAAGCCATGATGGAGCAACCACTACAGAAGAAAACCAAGGCCCTACTTGACATGAGCAAGAAGAACCTTAGAACCACTATCGGTCTCCTCACCGGACACACGACCCTTAGAGCTCATCTATTCAACCTTGGCTTGACTGAGAGCAAGGATTGCCGAATATGTGGCGAGGAACCTGAAGACAGCATACACATTGTTGGCCGCTGTCCAGGGCTCGCCGCCAAAAGACACAGTTTACTGGGACGAGCCTTTCTCGAACCCAGCGATCTGCCCAACTTGAAGGTCAGTGACCTACTTGGACTGGTAAGAAGTACCGGGCTACTAGCTGACCATTGACCTAACCACACAGTGGGTAGTTACAAAAGACCTTACAGATCTAGGTGACATCAAGGGCTGGAAACAAGACCCCCACTCCATCTACTACTACTACTACAATTCAATTTTACAATCTACTCCCTACCACTACTAAACAGCTGGAGGATGTAAAATAAAAAAAAAAACACCAAGGAGATGCTTAAAGGCTACCCTTTCTATGATGACCAAATTCGCCATGGCTTTTGAAATATTGTACCTATGTAAAAGATAGTATAAAAATATATATTCATGGATTGATTGTCTGACAATGTTGCTTGCAAATTACGTAAAGCCACAGTAATTGAAAAAAAATATCAATTATAGTGTAAAACCTATTGGTTATACAGATTTTTTTGTCATCTTTAGATACTGTTATATTAGTTTTCTTGTTGTTTTAATTACTGATATTTTTTCAAATATTTTGGCTGTTTATATAACCTGATTCTAACAATTCACGATTATTCAAAATTATTTTATTCAGTTATTACACTGAAATCATTAGATTTTCTCTTGTCTTTAAAATAAGGAGCTAATTGCCCCTTGCTGAGTTGGCCACGAAGACCCATTTCGTTAAGGGTTAGTCACACTCACGGATCAACACCCATCCGGCGGCCTCCACGCATGAAGTGCGAGCCCGGGCGGGACTCTGGCCTTAGAGCTAGTTACCCCTAAGAGTCAACCTTCTGGAGCTCCTGGTCGGTCTGCGAACCGTGCAGTGTAAGCCAATCGATTGTGCACTCTGACTAACAACTTGCGGTGTCAACTACAACGGGCGAGCCCGTCACCACAGGACGTTTTAACGATTTTTCGTTCTGTCGCCCTGCAGTGAACGTAGAAGACTTGGACAGAACAATCCAACGTCCAGCTACGTCACGACCCGCAAGAGACCAACGCCTTTACAGCGAGATAGCCAGTGATGTTACCTGGCGGGCCGACACTCGCGCCCTTGCTTCCAATTGTGACCAGATTTCTCCGGTCTCTCGATTGGTTCCGAGTTCGAGGTCGCTTACGCGGTCCTCTCCCTTACGAAGCGGTGAAACGGTGTACGCCAAATCTGTCGCGGACCAAGGCGCCCTTTGCCCGACTCTGAACCGGGATCGGATGGCCAATGGACATTTCAAGAGCAGTCGCCGTAAGGTAGGCAACTACCCCCGCTCTATAGGAAACAATACAGTTCCCAGACTCCCCCGACTGTTAGTCGGAGAGCACAGTCGATTGGCTTGCGCCGCTCGGTGCGCAGACCGTCCAGGAGCGCCAGAGGTTTGATTCCCAGGGGAGACTGGTTGACCCAGTGTCCTACCCAGGTTCGCACCCCATGCGTGGAGGCCATCGGATGGGTGTTGACCCGTGAGTGTGACCGACCCTGAACACATGGGTCATCGTGGCCACCTCATCATGGGCCCGTTTGCTCCCCTGACTCCACTCTGACTAACAGTTGGGGGAGTCTGGAAGCAGTACTGTTTCCTATAGAGCGGGGGTGGTTGCGGACCTTATGGCGACTGCTCTTGAAACGACCATCGGCTACCCGATCCTGGGTGAACAGCCGGGCAAAAGCATGCCGTGGTAGCTTCGGTTTACACCGTTTCACCGCTTCGTAAGGGAGAGGACCGCGCAAGCGATCTCGAACTCGTAACCAGCCGAGAGACCGGAGTAATCTGGTCGCAATTGGAAGTAAGGGCGTGAGTGTAAGCCCGCTGGGTAACATACCTACCTAGCGGATAAGGCGTTGGCCTCTTACGGGCATGTGGCGGAGCTAGACGGTGGACTGTTTTGTCTTCTGCGCTCACTTCACGGGAGATAGAACGACCCGCAATACAACACACAAAAAAACAACTATCTACTAGTAAACAAGGTAGTACTATCGATAGAGCAGTACTAAAAAATATACGGTGCATACGAAGTTAACATGTTTGTTATAATAAACTACGGGAAATATTAAAAGATTATGTAGAAAAGGGAAAATAATCAAGTTTAAGTCTAAATTAAAAGGCTTCCTTATTGACAGAGAATTGTATTGAGAGGTTATCGACACCTTTTCATTTTCTACTCTATTCCTCTTATCTTGTGACGAACTAGTCATCACGTATTTTAGGTTTATAATAACCAACCTTTAAACTTCAAATAACTACTCCTAAAACTGTTAATTTGAATAAACTATCGATTTGAGCGATTATAAATCGTACAATAAAGTACGATATAATTCGATTGTAAAAGACATCCCTGATCCAAAATAGACCAGACGGCTTTGATTGACTGTGGAATGGATCTCTTTTTTTTCTTCAGGAGGATTCCGATCGAGGCGGACGGGCGAGGCGCCCGCCGCCTCGGCCACGGGCCAAGGTCCGCCATTACGATCTGCTACCCGCTCCATCGAGCCAGCAAATCAGAATTTTATAAAGTTTAAATAGTAGCCTAATATATCTGTCGCCACAAAACGACATAAAGCCAGTGGGATTCGCGCCGTTCAATTCCGGAACCTCAGTCTCCCAGGACATCGATAAAACTTACCAGGCGAGTCTCTCTCCCAGTAATTTGTACATAATTTTAAAATCTCTAAAATCATCTTGTTTTATATTCAACAGATCGCCTCCAAAAGGCGACCGTCTCGTGCGGAGGCGATAGCTATGAATCATAAATTCAAGCTCTAGCCAATTCAATTCTGATCCCCATAATCACTGTACGCACGCCCAGGATTCAGCGAATATTTTCGTCCCGAAAACCATTAAAAATCGGGGTATAATGAATATTTAATCGCGCACCTGAAAACTTTGCAGTTTTAAGATAGGTTGTTGACAATAATTTTTATTTAGTTTTTCTTCATTTAGCTTGATTTTTTTTCCATTTTATTGACTATTATATTATAACGACTATTTTATTTTTTCTCCGACAATCGATTGTATTTTGTATTTATAGGATCATATATTTCATGACAACTCAATTGAAAATTTTTACGTCAAGGTATTCTAAATATATTTATTTTATTTCTTTATTTATTTTAGAATTGATTAATAGCTTGATTACAAAAATAACAGGAACCGAATGACAAAACCTTAACCTTTTGCTTATTTGATTCTGTCACCCAACTGGGACTAGCCCGTTCTAGGGTGGTCAGGACTCTAATATAGTTGTTATATTTTTTTGCTGTAATTATCATGTCAAATAGTTATCGGATTGCCTTTGTAGTTTTCAGATCCAATACAAATATTATAAATAATGTAAAAAGCTTTAGTATAGATTTTCAGAATTATTTTAATCCTAAGCGGCTATTGAAAATATTGTGTCTAAATAAATATTTATATGTTTTGTAGACAATAAACCTGATTTGAGGAAACATTATATAAAATAAAAATAAGACGCACAGATGATGTAGATGGAGACTGCAAATAAGAAAAAATAAATTTATTTGGAGACGGGGGGCATAAAACTTGGATTGCTTCTCGAGAAAGATTCGCGGATCCTTTGTCTTTCATTTTTCATTCGCGGAAGATTTCTTTGTCCTTCGGGTGGAAACTTTTAGAGTTATTAGCTCGAGGTACCAATATCGGAGATGAATTGTTTATGAGGGGGAGCTTCGAGCTGGCAGAATTAAAACTTTAGAAATTTCAGCCATTTCAGTTTCAGTACTTTATTAATTTCAGACTCTTTTGAAGTTGAGAGCTGATTGCTTTGTGTTCACAGGTATCAAATGAATTTGATTCGAATTTCTTTCTTGAGCGGCTAAGATCTGCCAAATCAATACCGTAAACGATTCTTTAACGGCGTCTTTGTGTTAAATTAAATGATATTTCATTAAATCTTGCAATAGTAAATGTATATTTTTGCAAGCGATCGGTTCCATCTTCTTCTTCTTCTTCTTTCGGTGCCTCTTCTTTATTGGAGGTTGGCCCACAGCTCTCCATATACATTTCGATTCTGTTCCAAGCGAAATAGGTCTTCTGCGCTGGCTATTCCAGTCCATTCCCTAAGGTTCTTCAGCCACGAAATTTCTTCTTCTTCCAGCCCGTCTCTTCCCTTCAGTCTTGCCCATCATAATTATTTGAAGAAATTGTTACCGATCGTTTCGAAGCACATGTCGTAACAGGTTTTCTTCTTTTTCATGGTCAATAGGAGTTCTCGGAATGGTAGACGCACCGAAGACTTCCACATTCGTGACTTTATGGACCCAGCTAATCCTCAACATTCTTCAGTAACACCACATCTCAAATCGGGTAAGAAAAGGGCTGATACGTTTCCTAGGCGGTGATTGACCTAGCGTCACCTATCCTTGGAAACAATTCTATGACCAACCGAGTGACCTTGGCGCGCAAACGGCGCCACGGATCCGGTATAAATTCAAACTTCAATCTATGAATTGCCGGTAATGTTAGGTAAAAACCGCGCATGCAAATTCAAACCTGCGACCAGACAGGATGACAGAGAAATTCGGCCCAATCCGTCAGTTAGGGCGTGAGGTCTGCTTGCTGGGATCACTTCTCAGTGCTTGGCGGTAAGGCGTTGGACTCTCGCTGGCAAGTGGCATAGATAGACGGTGGACTGTTTCTTATCTACTTCTCCCACACGCGGCCGGTCTTATTTACTTGACTTCTCGCCTTCGCACGACTTTACCCTTTTAGCTATATATATATATATATATATATATATATATATATATATATATATATATATATATATATATATATATATATATATATATATATATATATATATATATATATATATATATATATATATATATATATATATATATATATATATATATATATATATATATATATATATATATATATATATATATATATATATATATATATATATATATATATATATATATATATATATATATATATATATATATATATATATATATATATATATATATATATATATATATATATATATATATATATATATATATATATATATATATATATATATATTATATATATATATAGATATATATATATATATATATATATATATATATATATATATATATATATATATATATATATATATATATATATATATATATATATATATATATATATATATATATATATATATATATATATATATATATATATATATATATATATATATATATATATATATATATATATATATATATATATATATATATATATATATATATATATATATATATATATATATATATATATATATATATGTGTGTGTTATTCAAATATATTCTTGAAAACATATTATTAATATTGTATAACCCTGTACCAAACTCCTAATTCCAAATCCCGCAGTGCCGACAAATTATTACGTGTGTATCGCGTCGTCATAAAAGACACACACACACACACACACATAAGCGAGTCGTGAACACGGTCGCTTTGTTCGTTCGAGTTGAATCCAGCATCTTCGCGGTCGAAGTTTGTGGAATCGAGTGGGAGCCAAGCAGCTCATCATTCCGTCAGGTGCACTGATCGACCGTCTAAAAGGTTGGTGATTTGTTGGCATTTGTTCCATCGTTGTGAAACGTCCATTTATCCCATAAGTCCAGTACAGCAAATACTATCTCTTTATTTATCATACCAGCCGGAAACTACTGGAAATAGTTTAGAAATGCGTGTTCTATCTATTGGCTGAAAAATCGTCAGTCAGCTAGAACACACCGTTACAAATATTATATGTTGCGATTACAATGATATATCGACACCGTCATTAATCATTGCTTTTATAAAAGCGATAAATGACTTATTAAATACGTCAATATCGCTAAGTTGCGTATTACATATTTTACATACCCTATAAATGATCTCTATAATGAGCTAGATCTTTTATAGCAACTTTCCCTTCTCTTACTAATGTCAGACGATACCGGACATCGAATTTTATTGCTTTATCGGAATATGCCATAATAAAATATTGTAAACGCAATAAAATTATTTTCGAGATGGAGACGAATATATACATTTTTAATACCTCGAGCGCAACTGGGCACTTGGTGCACTATCCGGTTTGCTAGGTGTAGAATGCCCAGCTGGCAAATAACCAGAGGGGTCTGGAAACTTACGTTTCCTATAGTAGCGGAGGGTAGTTGTCAACCTGACGTTTTCAAGCCTTGAATCGATCCGTCTGCCACCCGATCTCGAGTGGCCAAAGGGCGTCGCTGTCCGCAAAATTTTCATAGTGAATAACCGCTTATGTCTGGTAGAAGCCGCACAAGCGACCTCAAATTAGTAACCAGACCGGAGGACGGAGAAAACTGGCCAAACCTGGTAGTAAGGGCGTGAGGTTGGCCCGCTCAATTCACATTCAGTGCCTCGCGGTGAGACGTCGGCTTCTTATAGCATGTTGGCGGAGCTAGATTGAGGAATGTTTTCTCCCTGAGTCACAGTGAAACCACCCCACAGCTGAAAGAACGATCTATATCGTTATCGATCTATATTGTTATCGATCTATATTGTTATCGATCTATATTGTTATAAGGGAGCTAATGGGCCCTGTTGCATTTTGACCTCTAAGACCCAGTTGTATAGGGTTGGTCAAACGCACGGGTCAACACTCATCCGGCGGCCACCACGCGTAAGTGCGAGGTCGGATCTCCGGAGCTCCGGTCAGCGGGCCGGTTTTCCCTAGGAGTCAACCTTCGGGCACTCCTGGACGGTTTGCGCACCATGCGGCATCAGCCAATTGATTGTGCATTCCTACAGACCCCCCGGGGGAGTCTGGAAACAGTACTGTCTCATATAGAGCGAGGGTAGTTGTTAACCTTACTGTAACTGCGCTTGAAACGACCATTCGGCCACCCGATCCCGGGTTAATAAGCCTGGCAAAGGATGCCGTGGTCCGCGATAGATTTGGTATACAGCGTATCACCGCTACGTAAGGGAGAAGACCGCGAAAGGGACCTCGAACCTGCAACCAGTCGGGGGTCCGGAGTATTCTGGGTGCAACTGGAAGTAAGGGTCCGGGGGTCGGCCGGCTAGGTAATCGCGCGCTAAGGCGTTGGCTTCTTACAGGCGAGTGGCGTAACTAGACAGTGGACTGTTTTCGTCACAAGTATTCTACGCTCACTCATTCATTCTCATCTTAAACGTTAAAACTTCCTGATCTTAAGTTAGTGCTGCAGGCTATGGTCATTCTTATTTAAGAAAGAAGACAAACTGTTCTTCCAGTTATAGAATCTCAGAGAGACTTTCCGATGTGTAAACATAATTTTATCGATAAGTAGGGGGATAAGTTTGTGGGAACTCGGCGCGCCGCTCGCCATCTGTTGTCGATCAATCAGTACTGCTTCTGAATCGGGGTCGGCCGTGACAATGATTTATTGACGCCATCTATCGGACGGCTCCTCCGCGCGCCGCGGCGGCCTTTTGTTGGCCCGCGCCGTTTATATGCAAATATTCATCGACAGCTCGACGAGTTCCATCGAAGCGCCGGCAATAAATAGGAGTCCGGGATCGAGTATATCACCCTGCCCGACGCCCACACCGACCTATTTCTCCCCTTTGATAGTCGCGCGCCGCTTCTAGCAATAACAGCGGTCCTGATAGGCAATTAAACGATATTGAGACCCACTCTGCCTCGAGAGATACCATCTCTTGTAGAGTAATGAAATCCGTTCGTGCACATGGCATGTCATTTGATTTGTGAATGTATACGGTAGCTGTTTTTAATGAACGAGGATAATGGATATGAAATTCTGCGGTTGCGGGAAATGCATTGACATCAACATCGACAACTGTGCTGAAGAAAATTATGGTGCGTTGGATACTTGACAAGATGAGAAGGAAAAGTGAAAATCGACTAAAAATTATTGCAAAAAAAATTACAAGAAAAAGAAAAATGCCTGTATCTTTTTTATTAATGATTAGTTAAGCACTCAACTTATTTTTACTACACTACTAGTTTTAATTAATAGTTAGTAATTAATGAATTTTAATTTTACATGTTATGGATAAATAAATAATAAAAAAATTGAAGACTATCGCGGTTGTTTGGGATCATAAATAAGATAAATGGCAATTTACCGCGTGAATTTGTAACCGATGTTTCAGCGATGTTGCAACAACCGTTGTACAGGGAAGACTGTATTGGCACTTTAGCTGTCAACTACAACGGGAGAACCCGTCATCTCAGAAAGTTTCACAATTTTGTAA
Source organism: Micropterix aruncella (assembly GCA_944548615.1). NCBI lineage: Eukaryota > Metazoa > Arthropoda > Insecta > Lepidoptera > Micropterigidae > Micropterix > Micropterix aruncella. Next base: position 884,270 of record OX155955.1, read on the forward strand.
GAAACCCAATTTATGGTATAAGGGAGTTTGAAAATTTCGAGTTTATTTTCCATGTTGATAATTAGCAAAATTTGTAAAATTTTAAACATAACGGTATTATGATAGCTGACATTCTAATACTCTTATAATTTAGTATACATCTATATATGTTTAAAAAATATGAAGTCATATTGCTGGATTGACAATAAAATTATTTTAGGTTGATTATTCTACATAGAATTTGCATTTCTATTTTAATATATTATTCTCTCTTACTATTTAATGACATTAGTATATTTTAATTATTTGTAAGTAGGTAATATTGAATATAATATTACAGCTATCACAACTATCATGATAGTCATGTTTTAAATAATAACATTTCAAGCATTTAATTTTGTGACGCATCCAAGTGTAAGAATGCCTACCCACTGGAGTAGTTGATTGTATTGTATTGTATTTTTGATCGTTTTGTCTCCCGTGAGGTGAGCGTAGTAGACTTGAAGTAAGAAACAGTCCACTGTCTAGTTGGGCCACTCGCCCGTAAGAAGCTAACGCCTTACCGCGAGAATCCGGGTTTGCGCACAGCGGACCGACACTCGCGCCCTTACTTTTAGTAACAGCCAATTTTCTCCGGCCTTCCGACTTGTTACCGGTTCAAAGTTAAAATTATTTAGAGTGAGTAAAGCTTAAAAACATTGCTACCAACAATTTTTTTGGCCTGTTAAAGCCCACGACATGTAAAAATTAAAGACTAACTAATCAAACTCAACTCTAAATCGCTCAGCAAAGTTTGACAGCTAAACTGTGTTAAATTTTTAAGGAATTTTTGGATTGTCAAATCAAATGATGTTGAGATACTGAGTAGTTTAAAATTATTGGTGGCGTTACTACAGTATAAAATTAATCAATGCATCAAAGAACTGCAATGAATGCATAATATCGCAGTGCAAAACTGACGGGTGCAAAACCTCCGAAGATTTGAGATCTAAAATTAACAATACAACTGCTCAATTTTTAACAATCATTGAAGCTTGACTGATAAAAAATACCAATAGAAATGTTAAATAATTCAAGAATATCTGATAAAGCATTCAGATGCCGCTCATAGAAATTCGAAGTGTTTGTTTGTAGCGAATGCAATCATACTTTCACAAGTCAAGTGGATTTGCATTAGCTTTTGTATTACGCAATAATCTGTGATTGAACTGTGTTTATTTTAACTGATTTTATTATTATTATCTTGTGTTTTATGCTTTCTGAAATGGCATTGACTCGTGCCGGCGCTACTCGTCAACTAGAGAATAAACTGCAACTGACTTTAAAAGAACTACAGTCGAGCAAGACTTTAACCCGCTCGGCACTTAACATCCCTTGCGGGATATGTATGGCGGCCGGCTGAAATCCAAACTATCCCATACGGGATATCGCGCTCGCCGCTCAAGAAAATGTCGTTTAAATTTCGAAATGCGATTGTATATTCTATCGAATGATGCCATAATATAGCCAAATATGCAACACTATGAAATTGCTCGATTGCCGCATGCGATGTTAGAAATATGAATTACTACATCCCTTACAAAATCGGTGACCTCATTTCTGACGACAGTCGCGAACTGCCCACCGCTGGCGGCGTATAATTCCGCGACGTGTTTGTGTTGTGAATTGTTTTGTGTATATAAGTGAAGTGTATACCGGATAAAAGTAAGTAATTTCCATTTTTAAGTAGTTTAGGCCTTAGGATTAAACAATTTACACAGCCCATTTGCTGTTTTTCACGAATTTTCGAAGAAAACACTTTGGCGAAACCAAACGGCTCTCGAAAAATGGCCGTCTTTATTTTGTAATGTTTGTGAAATATCCCGTTATATCGCGAAACATGACGTAATGTCGCTTTAATTTACTAATAAAATAGGTATTGCTTCATTTACATCCTAAGTTATCACATAATTATGCGTATTTTGAACATTATATGTTGTTTTCTAATATGGCTCGCGAAAATGAAACTTGTTTTGATAATTACTATGAGAGAAAAAAGTGCGATTTTCCATAGTTTTTCGATGAAATGTGACTCTTTGGAGTATAGTAATTAGTTATTAGACATATAATAAGTCTATGATAAGACAATATAATTGAAAAAATCTAACGAATTTTATATTATGGGCATTCAAAGTTTATTATTAGGTTCGGAAGTCGGAAACTCTCAAAACTTTAGATTTTTCTATAATATCAGACAAAGCTCAAAGTTCTGGTGTGATTTCTAAGAAGAAGTGATGTAGTAATAAAGTTATTTTGAAAGAATTTCATATAAAAAAATACCATAAGTAGTCACAAATTAAAAATTAAAAAAATTTTTTTTTACGAGAATACATACAATTTTTCTTGGCTGAATAAATAAATATTTTTTCCGTATTTTTGTATGCAAATAAGTAAAAAAAAAATATCGTTTTGGTAAAGCATTTAATAAAGAACATAACTGTATTTACAATTTTTGATATTTACAAAAACTGTATTTACAAAAAAATCGAAATGATTTTATAGGCGAGTTTTTTCAGTTTGCCAATTTTGTAATATTTATTCATTATTATCTTAATTGTTTTACGAGATAAGGTTATAATGTTTTATATGTCAAATTTCAATGCGATCATTTTTCTATTTATATTTTTTTAATCCGATTAGTGGTTTATAAGTTATGATCGTTTTTCTCAAGGCCGTTGACTCGCGTCGATTTTTTGCGCGAATATGTCGCGCGCAAAAGTGATGTTTTTGGGCGCGGTGAGTTTTTACCTCGCAACGTGAGGGGTTAAACGAACAGCTGATACAAGAGCGAGAGGGCGCTGAGAAGGAAATTTTGGAGGTATTAGATAAACACAAAAATCTTAAAAAGGGGATGGCGGAAATGCACCTTCAGTTCAGAGACATGACAGACCAAAGAGACCAGCTTCAGCGAGTAGCGGGGGACCTTGATCGCGACTGCGCCGAGTATGACTCTGCACTTCGGCGTATTACAATATTGGAGACAGAGCTACGGAATATCACGGCTTCAAAGTATGAACAATGACGCCGAGACATCACGGGTTCATTCACTATTTGACGAATTGGTAGGAAGGGCAGGTGTAACTGCCGGTACCACAAAGACTCATTTAAGTTGTAGCAAAAAGAAATTAAAAAATATGTTAAAATAAATAGATTTATTAAAAAGACTGAGAAAATTGTTAGGAAAAATAGAATTTATAAAGAAAATAGGGTGTTAAGAAAGGAAAGAATTCGCTTACAAAACGATTTATTACATTGTACTAGTCAGTTAGAGAATGTAAGGAAAACTTATGAGTGTGACGTACTGCAGCTCCGGTCCCAAATTGCTCACTTACATAAATCCCTATTAGATATAACTAACAGCTACACACTCGCTCAAAAAGAGATTTATGACCAGACGGCAGCCATGGATGAGTTAGTGGAGCCTTGCAAAAATAATACTGAATCACTGAACAATGTCCAGCTACAGCATGGCTGTGAGCACACTCCAGTGAGTCATTCATCATCGCCTATTTGGGGGGCAGGGCAGGCTGCGTTGAAACCGGATCAACAGTGTATCCCTACTACTGCTACTACTACTACTACTACTACTACTATCAGTAATTGTAAACTGAATATAATAATGTATAGTGACGAAATTGGCCAAAATATGGGTGTTCAAGTTGGTCTTTTTAGTAACCATGTCTTCATAAATAATTGTATGCCTGGCGCGACCTTCTCGGTCATTTTAAATAAAATTCTAAACACAAAATTCATGAACAAAACTCTTTTAATTGTATTTGTCGGAAGGAGAGGAAAAGTAGACAAAAAGTTACTGAATAATAATTTTTCACGTTTAAACACATTACTTAACATTGAAAAAGTAATTTTGTTTACTTTCCCTTTCAGTCAAAGCCATAGTGATGGCGAAAAAAATATTAGATATAATTTAAATTCTACGTTGCACACACTAACATGTCGTCATGAATATAAATTAGTAATGTTTGATACTAATGTTTTCATTAGCAAAAACTTTATTCTGACGAAAAATAATATGTATTATTTACAATCATTTTACACCAGACACTTAGCAGAATTGCTATGTTATTCTATTTTTAATTCCATTAATACGTTGACTTTTAATTTAAACTAAATTATAAGACAATAGAGCTATACTCTGGCCACCATTTGACATATATTAACAAATTAAGTAGTGATACAAATAAAATAATTAAATTATTTGAAGATATCAAAAATTGTACAAAACCTTGTTACCAAACAAACGACAGTAGTAATTTATCTTATAAAAATTGTATTAGCTTGGTACATCAAAATATTCAAGGAATGAGTAGTAAAGATTTAATAGCCGTATTGTTTAAAATATATGAAACGTAAGAAATATTTTTGTTTATTTTCAACATAGTGATATAAAGATCCTCATGCGGATTCCATATAAGTGCATTCATTCCCAATCTACAGTATTTATTTTATCCTGACATAGAAAGATATTTTGTTGGTAACGTTGCTTTTAAATGGTTTTTAGGCGTTTGCTCAGCAAGCAAAATGTGTCGCATACAGACTCTTTCACTTCCGCTGAAGAAACAATAATGGAATTAGAGAACGCATATCCAAATGATTTTTTCCGGAATACACAAATTATTCCGCGGTTTGTTTGGAGACTGTTACGTCTCTTTCACTGTAAACACTGTTACGTCTCTCACTCAAAATGCGAGAAGCAGGGTAAGTACGTGACCAGCGGCCCGTTTTCGGTCTTTGATACGTAATTTTAATTCTCAACGGTGGAAACTCCGACGAGAATGATATTCTAGGGGGTGCACGCGGCTAATTCCACAAGTTTCAAATTATGTCACTTTCCTTTACATCTGTGTAAGCAATGAGATTAATACTTTGTATGTTCTTCCTTCTATTTTGTCATTACAGAATCAAGTCTGGTTTTATTTATTTATTTATTTATTTATTTATTAAGCGAATAAGAGACCATCCTAAGCATTGTAGTATAATCAAAGTAAAAGATATAATTACAAATGTTTTAACTACATTTGTTATATGTAAGAATAGTTACATAAACGTTTAATATTTCATGCGACTAACATTTTATTTAATAATCTTCTTTGCCTTATGAAATGTACACAGAGAATGATCGATAAACACGCAATTTAACCCCCCCAATTTGGTACGACCTGCTCGGGTCGCACGTCTACCTACGGCAAAATGTGTAACAACCCGTACGGGTCGCGGCGCTCACCGCTGCGAAAAATGCCATTTAAAAATCGAAATGCGGTTCTATGCGCTTTTGATGGCCATACATTGTGGTCAATACCCCTCGATATTGAAATTCTTCAACAGCCGATCGCGGCGTCCAATAATTATTTTACTAAAATTGAGTCACGCCGCCGCGGCTGTCAGTTCGGTTCGTTCGTGTTCAGTGCCGCGAGTTTGTGACAAAATTTGTGGTTTTCAAGTGTTCCAGTGCGATTATGCCTTCTATGCCTTATGAAATGAGCACAGAAAAACATCGATAAAACATGCAATTTAAGTGTAATGATTTTGATTCCATTTTCGAAATAACATTTCTAGATTAGATTTCCATTTTTGAAATAACATTCCCATTGTCAATTCATATGTTAATAATTGAAGAATCCTCTAAAGCAGTTGAAAGTTTTCCAGCAAATAATAAGAAGTCGAAGAAAAAATCAACCAAGTGATTTAGTGTCAAATTTTAGTCAAATACTAGTTTATAATCCTGTACCAAACTCCTAATTCCAAATCCCGCAGTGCCGATAAATTATTACGTGTGTATCGCGTCGTCATAAAGGACACACACACATAAGCGAGTCGTGAACACCGCGCGGTCGCTTTGTTCGTTCGAGTTGAATCCTACCCGCCGCGCATCATTGTCGCAAAATCGTCGAAAAACTCTCGTGCAAATTGGTGTGTGCTGTTTTGAGAATTGCGCTGGACTCAGCGATGGCGCACTTCCTCTAACACAAAGGGCAAGAGGTTCTCACTTATCCAGGGCGAAATCCCTTCGAAGCCATGGTACCACCACCAGCCATTTAGTCGGAAAGAGATTTCGATAATCTTCCGCATGAGGATCGGACATTGCTCCACCCCATCGCACCTCCACCGTATTAATGTTCTCGCGTCTCCGCAATGCGATTGTGGACACGAAGATTGCACGCTGGACCATCTATTTTTTAACTGTCCCATCTGTAACCTATATTTTTATGTGGCTATATCTCGTCCTTGGTAATTATTTGGAATCTATAGAGTTACAGGTTTTTATATTACCAAATAGTAAAAGATGTATTTTGTTGTTTACCAACAGTGGCCTTTATTATCCAGTCAGTTATTAATATCTTCCTATTGGTTTATCAGTTAAAATTATCAATTATTAATTCGACAACATTCAAAAATACAAATTACACAATAAAATAATAACATAATCAAATAATCAAAGAGATGGAAAAATTATCGAATGGTGAGTAATATGCTCATATATTATTAGCAATGCAGACTTTATGTCAGGGTCGGCTCCTAGCTTGATCTATATATATGGCGTATCGCATGGAATCGCCACACCGATATTCGCGGTCGGCTTGGAACGGTTGGTACCACTCTCGGGATCTGGTAAGGTTGGTAAGCCTGGATCTCGGCGAATGTTTTCGGGTTCACTCGTTCGTCTTCGGCGGCCGGCTGGTCGCTGCTTCGAGCCGGAGTCGAGCAGGTAGGCGGGTGGTACGATGCGTCGGCTATCGTACGATAGTATTGGCGGCCGCGCAATCGTATTTTTCTCCCCGACGATTGTCTGGAGATACTGCCGCTGCTGATGTGGAGACGGGGCCGAAGGGCTACCCGAGTGTCGTTCCTGCTGGAGGGCGGTTCGCTGGAGTGTATGGGCGGCGCCTCAGGCTTCGCCGAAAATAGGGCGACTGATAATCGCCCCTGCAAAAGTCCCTGCCGGAAGAACGTATCCGTCAGTATGCGGGATCCAGGCAGAGGAAGGCTTCCCGGAAAGGAGGCGGCACTCCAGATACCGGACAAGCCGCCCAAAGGCCGGAAACTCCCGTCGAGCTATGCCCGCCCCCGGGAATCTAGCTCTCACAATATCAATTATCAAACGAACACTTACCGGAGAAAATATTGAGGTCCTATCTATAAGTTCTGGACTTCTCCGGGACTTGTCTGGCCCGCACGATTTCTCGAATTCGAATGGAAGGAGTTCTAGCAAGGGCGGTCGATTTCGAGAATATTCCGCCTAGATGAGGGTTTGCCTATCGGATTTTCCCGCGTACATCTCAACGCTAATTTCCGGAATTATTAATAGCGCTTAATATTGCGTGTATGTATTTTATTAAAATAAAGGAATTTTACCACTATTGAAAACATATCTTATTTATCCCGGTTATTCCCTGAATTCATTAATATTTGATAACCAACGCTAGAAGGCAGCGGCTCCCTCCTGTATCATGCTGAAATTGAGTGTATAAAGGCTCGAATTAATTTACTCGGCGACTACTCAAATAACTACGATTTATTGACTCATCTCCAATCTCTAATTATGACTTTTTCATTTTCATGATTTTGATTCGCAATCGTATCCAATAGTCGTACTGGCAACGCGATGTCCTACTTTACGTCACTCGCCGCAATGTTGCTCGCTTCTGAACTCGGCTCTTCAGCTGTCAAAACTATGCGTGCGCGCCGGCTTCGATACGAATGTGAGAAAATGCGTGAAAATAGTGAAAACCCGCAGGAAAACACGGAGCTCGTGTTACACACCGTTTCCCTCGGCAAAAAAATGAGGAGGAACTCATTTTTTTTAAACTTTGGGTACGTACGTCGTGTTTTTCTTTTATTTGTCAAACTGTCCCCTAATCTCAATGTGCCGCCATGCTTACAATAGCAACAATGTGTAAATATTATGACCATGTGTCCCTAATACCTAGTTCGAACTCCTCAAATCATCCTAAACCACCCTTTAGCGAAGGCGCAACTACACTCCGGCCATGCAAACACCGAAAACGAACTCAGAGCCGACTATAACTTACCCTAGACCTTACATCAGCTAGGAATGCGGGATTAAACCACATTAGGTCATATTCCTCAAGATAAATATCAATATCCTGCCTAGGTCTGAATATAACTTAGGACGCGGGATCGAACCACCAAGAACTTATAGCATAAGTATAGCGACCGACTGATTGTATCGTGCGTCTGATCATGACGATGGAAATAAACCTCACAACCTCTGCCATTCATACTTCTGAATCTTTCCTCCCCATCCGCTCATCTGGTACCATTATCCGGCAACAGCCCATTCATACCCACCGTGGTGCTTATAGTTGCAACACGTTGACTCCATTTGAGCTGTCACTGACCCCTTATGTGATGTTTTTTCAGATAACGACTGAGCGGTCTGTTCGCATAACCTTGGGCGACTCGATTGTAAGCCGGAGCTCCCTCGGCGCGACAAACTATAGGTATGTACACCTTATTTATATTATTATTATTTTCTCCTGATGATAGGGATAAAACAATAGAGTACTGAGGTCCATTATGGAAATATCCCCAGGGCTATTATGATATAATTGATGATATCATCAATATGATGCAGATTATTATGGAATTATTGAAATTGAAATTGAAATGGAATTATTAAAATTTGTCAGTTTATTATAGTCAAAAATTATATTATAGGGTATACCTAAGAGTTTATAAGTGATACCTGGCGAAAAGAAATCCCTTTTCCGCAAAATTATCTGCCTCCGTCTCTAACTTTCCCCGCGTACACAAGAATATTTGTTTGAAGAGTCTGTATGAGTAATCCTCTGGTTTGATTCTATGTTTCAGGTACTGAGAGAACTCACCCCACGAGGATACTGAGTCACGAATCTGCCGGAAAAACCTCAAGGCATCGCCGCTCAACATTTCCGGAGCCCCGCGCAGCAGAGAAATTTCCGAAATGCCACGGCTATCCGCCAATTCTTTCACCCGCTCGCAGAATTCAAATACGCACCCTTTACCGTCATAGCTCACTGGAAATTTAGCAAAATTTACCTGCCTGATACAATCGAGACTATTTGATGGAAGATTTGAACCGGACACCCTTCCACTGTACCATATATTATGATTCTCACTAGTATTTCCTAGAACTGAAGTATTTATGTTGTCGACTAATATATTATTAACGGCCGCCGGGACCGTCGCTGAAATATTCGCTGCCGACGACTCAGTGACGGTTTCGAGCGGAGATTCTATCGTCTCCTGCGTGAAATGTTTCGCGGTACCTAACTTTATTTTATATGATTCTTGAATTAAGTCCCATATCGCGATCAGAGTATTAGGCATACCGGAAGTTACTAGAAACCGCCTACTCATAGCTTCGAAATTTACCTCAAATATCAACGGATTTATATTTGATGCACCGGAATCTAATGCATTGATATCGGCCTTAAGCCTTAACAGAGAATTAAAACCTTTTCAGTATTTTTACCAAATACCGTTTATAAATTTCTCACTAAATTAAACATAATATTTTCATACAAATGTTAGCGGTACCCAAACTTGTTTGTCCTGTAAACCACTTGTTTTATTTGGCTCTACTTAGACCCCTGCCTGATAATTAACAAAAAATGTGTTTTGACCTTGATGTTCTGCAATTCAAAATCGACCCCTGGGGGTCCATATAGACCAATTTGGGAATCACTGGTTTACATCATACCTTGTGTTTTCGGCTATATATCCACGTGTAATTATAATACAATAAACTGTAATAAGGTAGTAAAAAGCCCTTTTTGAAAACATGGTAAAGACCCATTTTTGAAAACGTGCTTTTATTAAAATGCTCTGTCCCGAGCCAACCCTGGGTTCAGCAGCCATGTCATATTGGAACTTAGAACGGGCTATCAAAATTGAATGCTATACATAATTTCGAGTTTGTGCGAAGAGTCTCCTCGTTGAAAGCCAACCCTGTGTGCCTTGTCGCGGTGACACGTAGAATGGGCTATTCTAATTGATATATCCCTCGTTGGAAGCAGTGGCGGTCTCTTCATATAAGCCGAAAAGCCTGGCTTGCCTATACTTCCAAATTAACGATTAAATAAATTAATAACACAATTCGTAAAAAAAACAATTAAATAAATTATTTTGCTAGCGCTACTACTGCCATCTAACGCGCACAGCTCGCTCCACGCGAGAAAAAAACTGTTATCGACAGGTGCGATAATTATCGACAGGGCGCGATTGCTGTTTCACTCGCACATATTGGGCTTTCAATGCGGCTTTCAAAATCAGTGTTCCTCTCATTCGCACCTGTGGCAAATTACGCTAAACAATATATGTCTATATACAACTTTTGTATCGGGAGTTAAGCCGGGCTTGCTTAGCCATGACGTTGAATGCGAACTGTGAATGCGAACGTGTCAACAGAAAGCGCGACTTCATTATAATTAGTTTGGATTTAAATGTGCGAGTGACGTCGGGCTAATTTTTTATTGTGTAATTTCAATTGATTTGTGGTTTTTAGTGCCTGATAAAATATGGAGGAAATTGTCCTTTGTGGTCAGTAATGTATTCTTATTATTTTGTTTTCTGACATATGTAACAACCCGCAGGACTGGGACGGGGATACGGTTTTAGCAGCGGAGAATTTTGAAAACTCGATGCGATCATTCCATTTAAATTTTTTCACCTTGTTTTCCGCCGAATTTTTGAAAAAGCTGAGAGCTTGTACAACATTCTTCAAAAATCACAAGTCGATGTGGGTTATAGGAATTAATGAAGAAAAACAAAATAAAGGAATTTCAGACTTGGTTACGTGTTGAATTTCAATATGAATTTGATCAAATTTATGAAAACAATCTACAAAATAACTCAGCACCTCGTTTGAGACGCAACGACGCAAGAGAGTCCTTTAAAGCCACTAGAGGTATGCGACTGCTGATAAGTATATGTTAAATTCTGTCTTGCAGTAGCATGCCTTCAGTGTGCTTTATTGAATGTACGACCCAAGCAGTAAATTTCAAACTGAAGATTAAAGAGTAAAGAGGTACCACTTTTTTACTATAAAAAGCGTAAAAAAACACAAAAAGGTATGTCGGGCTTGCCCTATTTACGAACCCTGGGCACGCCACTGGTTGGAAGCCACCCTGGGTGCAGCAGCCCTGTCGCGGTGAAACTTAAAACAGGCTATCACAACTAAATGCGTATACAAAATTTCGTTTCTGTGCTGTTGACTGTTGGGGTGTCCCCTCTTCAGGAGCCAACCCTGGGAGCAGCAACCATGTCATGGTGAAATTTAGAATGGGTTATCGTAATTGAATGCGTATACATAATGGGTCTGACAAACGTTTTTTACTTTACATGCCAAATAAATCTACAAAAAAATACGAGAAAAACTGTGTTTTTACTTTTTTCATATCTTAAAAAATGGATGAGATATTTACGATCAAAGTGCGTATTTCCGGCTGAATGATTTTAAAATCGCGGGCGCGCGCTCACTAGCCGATGACGTCACAACCTTGGTCATTCGACAGCTGCGCTCTCGTTCGCACGCCGCGCGCGCCGCTACGCTGTATAAATCTAAATTATAAAGTTCTCTGTGGTAAAAATGGGGAAAAAATACTGTATTGTGCCTCAGTGCTTCAATTCAACTGTTAAAACACCTGGTAAACTCTTTTTTTATGTGCCTAAGGACCCAAAAATGAGGAAAAAGTGGATGACAGTCGTAAAAAGAGTCGATTCAATAGGCCCTAAAACTAAAGCGCACTGCTGTGAAGACCATTTCGATGTAAGTATTTACTATTTGTTAATAATGGTTTTATCCTTCTTCTTTCTACTTATGCTTGCAACATTTGACCTACTTAACCTACCTATCTACTGGCAGTGCAGTGCTTCTCAACCGAAATAATTTCATCCCTACTATGAATAAGTAAATATTTTGTCAGAAGTATCAAACTCGCGGCCCGCATTTATCCTTAGTTTTCGTAGTAAACATTTTTTTAATGATAGACTACCTTTTAAGTGATGCAACGTACATTAAACACGGTTTTAATTCACGGTTTTTATTCGGGTTTTTAATTTGTCTTTAAAATGTTATTATTTTTGTTTTAGGTGGAAAATGACATGGAAAATTATGTTAAGTATAAACTAGTTGGAGGAAACCTTAAACTCAAGAAAGGCGTAGTGCCTCATAGGTTTGATTGTCAAAAACAAACAGTTGAAAAACCTGAGCGCTCTGTTGTAAAAAAACTTAAAATTGCAAAACTGACAACTTCCTCAAATGAATGTATTGCGTCTACTTCACATGACATTGAAGAAATATATATTGTGGATTCCATTCCTCGAGTTCAAGATATTGTGAATGACGACCCCTTAAATGATGTGACAAGAGATGAAAATCTAAGTAGTACCAAAGAAGATATTCTAAAAACGAAACACAAAAAAAATCAAGTAAATTTAAGGAACAAAGTTTATCATAAAAGTACTGAGACCGATAATAAATATTTTGATTTGACATCTATGGATAAAAAACAAAACAAAATCAAGAAACAAAATCCGCTTGAAAATAAACCATCGACTTCCAGTTTTGAAGAAAAATCTTTGATATCAACAAATACTCACAGTGATTACGATGTATTAGATGAAACATACATTAGCGATTCTGAGGCTGATTTCGATAAGGAATCTTTTAAAACATACATGCAAAAAGCCGCTCTTTTATGTGTTTCTCGGGAGCCTCAGATGCTTTTAGGCATCCCAAAACAATGGTATTGTTGCATTCAGCTTTTAAGTGAATCTTGCAAATGCTCACCGAGAGATGTGATGGTAGTCCTAAAAAAGATCCGCGTATATCAATCCAACGCGTCACTTGCGCTTGATTTTGGTATTACAAGCGGTTCTGTAGGAATTATTTTTAGAAAAAATATTCCAATAATTTCATTTTGTATGAAAAGTCTTGTATTTTTTCCAAAATCAACACAAGTTGTGTCTAATATACCAATGCCATTTCGAAAGAGATACAGCAATGTCAAAAGTATTATAGATTGTCTGGAAATACAAATAAAAAAACCGACAGAAGCAGCAAAGCAAGCACTAACATGGTCAGAATATAAATCATGTAATACCATGAAATACTTGATATCCATAACTCCGGATGGTCTTATTAATTTTATTTCTGAGGGATATGGAGGAAGAGCATCTGACTCCGTCATATTTGAGGACTGTGGATATCTAAATTTGCTACCTAAAAATAGTGCAGTTATGGCTGATCGAGGTTTCAAGAATGTGGCTCATCTTTTGCAGCAAAAAGAATGCACCTTGATACGCCCACCTAGTGTCAGCGCTAACATAACTCCAACAAAAAGTGAAGTACTAGAAACAAAAAAAAATGCAGCTTTGCGTATACATGTCGAGAGAGCCATCGGCAGATTAAGGAACTTTGGATTCTTGATGCCACATGCTACTGTAGATCTTAAACACGTTGATTTATTAGACTACGTAATGATGACTGCCTGCGGTATAGTTAATTTACATAACTCACTGTTTAATTTTTAAGAATGATTTTTCAGAATAAAAGACTTCATACAAATATACCATTTTATTTCTGAATATCAGTTGGGACTCCTATTTTAATAAGTTTTTCAAAAACACACTCCTTCCAAAACTTACTAATTTTAACAAAAAGATTCTGACAGCAGTAGCTTTTATCGTATAAAACTTCGTAAACATCCACTTCTTTTGACACTTCAAAGTCTGCATGTGCAACACAAAAAAAACCTTTTTCTTTTCCTGTTAAGAGCATCTGGGTCTGTACTTGTGCTAAATATTGCTTACCTAATGATCCATCTTTATAATATTTATTAACTGTTGCAGCTTTTGATGGACACTTTATTTCTATAACGTGAGTCTCAGTTACTCCGTCTGGTGATGCTCCAAAAAATGGATAACTTGCACTGAGATAAAGTCCAGAGGGTTTAATCGAAATATTTTTTTTAATTTCCACTTCTTTTCTCACAATTTCTTCCAAAACTTTCCCTCTTTTCATCGCATCAGTTTCAATCAAAAGCTTAGCCCCAAATATTTCCTCAACAAGATTTCCATTTTGTGTGCGGCATTGAGCAGCTTCATGAGTTTTCGATGCAGTTACTCGTCCATACCGCATTTCAAACCAAAGGTCTGAACTGGCTTGCGCCTTGGTTGCTGATTCGACGAGTTGGCATCTTTCATCTGTCATTTCAGTTATGCAATAATTTAAAAATGATTCAAAACTTAAATTTTCATTGCCTTCTATAAAAGTACATATAAGGTTATGCATGGATAATTTTTGTACCTCTGATTTATCTTTAAAGTAGGCTGAAAGCTGACAATCAAGCCCAAGATCATTTATTTTTTGCACAATTTTGTCAATAAAGTCGTCGTTATTAGGTATTTCTGTGACCTTGTTAATTTGAGCAAAATCCTTGGCTTTGATGAACTTCAATGTAGTTCCAATACCTGTAAACATTACAACAATATAACAATATAATACGACATAACAATAATATAATGATAGGTGCTGTACTGGGTGTATAATAAACTACACCAGCTGTAACCTATTTTAAATCTCTATTAATCACCTGAAAGAGTTGCCTTCTTCCAGTAACATTTAACTGAAGTCGGCGACGGCTCCTCCGTTCTGCGGTGAAGCCACATTAAAAATGCCACAGAATGTTTACATCCACCTTTGCTAGCTGCGCAGTCTTCACAGGATATGCTTATTACCTCCTCTTCCTTCTCGTTGCATTGCAAAACACAGTGGTAAGGTTTTGAACGCACTTTGTGTTCAGGAGTTATTCGGCACTTGACGGTACATACGTCACCCTCTCTTTTTAACTGTATATACCCTATGGCGTCATCTCCGTAGCTCTCTCTTCCTGACCTAGAACCATATAACATTTCGAATTTTTTTAAAAACCTATACAAAACGTACGTTTTTAATGTACTATTAGAACGGCTTAACCGATTGTGATAAAACATGTCTATGAACCACTGTTAAAAAAACAACATTCAAATTTAAAAAAACGCATCGAAATCGGTTCACCCGTTCATGAGCTACGGTACTATCGACAGACATACAGACACACAGATAGACATACAGCCAGATACACATAGCGGTCAAACTTACAACACACCTCTTTTTGCGACAGGCGTTAATAAATAACCAATAAAAATGATAAGTAAAAATTTGCGGCCCGCAAGTTGATCAGCACTGATTTCTGAACTATTATTTATTTTTATTAAAAAAAGACTAGGTAATGCTTACTTAGAACATACATACCTTTTCATCTTTATTCCACGAATTTCGGCAGCTGTAAAATCCTGATTCTTCATGAAATATTGTGCCACCATTAAACTATCCACTCTTGGCAGATTGTCCGACTGACCTTTTAGAAAACCTTCTTCCATTCTACACACTACACGTTTCACTTTAGTGTAATCGGATATAAAGGATAATTTATATTATTTCTTTGAAATACAAGCACCACTATAGCTAATAGGAAACGAAGACGGTCGGATCAACGCACTGACTGAGCGCCGCGCCGTGTATGCAGCGCGGGCTAACAAGGCTGTGACGTCATAGTATGAGCGCGCGTAATCTTTCAAATTTAAAAAAGGGCCTAAACTTCTCGTCGTTATAACTTCGGAAATACTGCATGTATTGAAGTGAAATAAAAACTAATGTAATGTACATGATCTAGGCTTTGATTTTAGGTGTATTTGATAGTAATATTTTGACCCTTTTGTGTTCTCCATTTTGTATCCGTGCTGTTGACCTTGGAAGAGTAGCCTCGTCGGGAGCCGAGCCGAGTCTGGTTGTAGAATCACGTCATGCTGACCCTAAAAATGTATTGTCTTCGGAACTGAACCAACGTGTAAAATTTCAACTTCATAGAATGAGAGTAAGTGGTTCTAATTCAGCTTGCAAGATTTAACCTAAACAAACAAACATAATATGTAACTAACATACCTACATGGTAAGGTAAATAAAAGCTTTTAAAAATACTAATATCACCGTCAACGGGAGTGTCTTTTGCTTGTCACTGAGTCTTATTATATTTACAATCTGCAAGTTCATAAGAGATACATTGTAAATAAGTAATGTTTTCATCATTTTAATAATATAACATTAAGAGTCTTGCTTATCTTCTTATAATCTATCATTTTAGATCTCAAATTGAACTCATTTGGAATATCTGTACCATTATAAGTATGATTTGAAAGCTTCCAAAAATACTCCCGATTAATGCATATAAAAAATAAGCCCAGCACGCTAAATATAGGCGATCGGCTGTGTCATATTCTATTTCAATGATATTTCTCGGCATGTGGCAGTTAAGTGACAGTTGACGGTTTGGCGTATGGTTTCCCGCCTAAATTATTCTGCGTTCAGCCGCCCTTTCTCATTGTGTCTCTCTCTCACTCGCTGTCTTTATCGGCTCTTATTAATAAATCTGCTGTTTGCTTCCCTTCTATTTTGAGGTTAAGCTAAACGAGTCGGTCGCGAGATTCTAACCGGTTCCATTCGGTTAGTATACAAATACTGCGATTCACTTTATTACAGAAACATACTATTTATTTTCCAAAAAAAGTCGAGAAAAGAATAACCAATTATTATTATTAAATTAAAACGCAGAGGAAAGTAAAGACAGGAAGGAATAAGAGCGATTGAGGAATGAAGGGGGGGGGGGGGGAAGGTTTGCTGTATTATGGTATTAGGATTTTGTACTCTTTGAACCTTGTGATGCTTGGGACCGTTCCGACTATTGACAAGCTGATCAATATGGATATAAAAATGAATTTGACATTTAGGGTATTCAAAAATAAATTAAAGGAATGGTTATCAAATCATGACAGACTAACCACACATCAAATGTTAGAAATAATAGTTTAATGAAACTTAGGTGCACAAATTATTAACATATTTTTAAACATGTATGTTGACTATATTTTACCATTGAACTAACTACCAAAAAATATTTGAATTTGTTCTTATATATTATTTTGACAATAAATTGTGCTTTTTTTGACTAGGTATTTTTATATTAAATCCTATATTACTTAACATATATTATATATTAATGACTGTTTCTTTATATTATTTAATAGAATTTTATATTATATTTATTGGCGATTATATAATGGAATTGCATTTTATTTATTATATAATCTTTTAATATTTTTTATTATTATTATTATTTTTATTTTTTTTTGAAGACCACATTTTAGGGCAATTTAGTGTTATTATCTTTTTACTAAAACTTGTACATAATTGATTGTAATATTAGAGTCCTGACCACCATAGAACAGGCTGGTCCCAGTTTGATGACAGAATCAAATAAGCAAAAGGTTAAGGTTTTGCCATTCGGTTCCCGTTATTTTTGTAAGTAAATCAATGTTTTATAGTAATTAATTTTTAAATAATAAATGAAATAAACTTCAGGAGTTTCCGAAACATTTTAGATCTCGATATGCTAAGATGTGTCTACTAAGATGTCTGCGAGTCGGTTATTAGATGTGGCATCACAGCTTGGGTTTGTGCTGCAAAAACTCTGCTGGCCACCTTTTATAAAGAACAATAGGCGATACTGAGGGTAATCAATAAAAATCCGCAAACATATTCTTATAATATCCTTAGCCGAGAGTATAGTATGTTGTGTAAGAAAAATATTTGTACTGGTAACAGGTTTTAGTAGCTTTAAAATTTGTTGATTTTTAAATATTATTTTTATTTTTGTAACTTCATTTTGATTATTATTGTTTTAAAATATATATATTTTTAATTAAATTAAAAACTTATTGATAATTTTGATTTCATTTTAAGCTGTCTCTTTTGTTTTAGGTAATTAAGGTGAGAGTATTGCTATTATAATTAAGTTCGATAATATTTATTTACTAACCGACTTCAAATAAAGGAGGAGGTTATCAATTCAGTTGTATTTTTATATTTTTTTTATATTTGTTACTTCGAAATTCTGCTATTTATGAACCGATTTGAAAAATTATTTTTTGGTTGAAAGGATATACTTACAGATTGATCCACTCTTTATCAAAATCCTGTTCCGATGATGGGATACATGAGGAATAAAGGGAATTTCTCAAATATTATCATATTTAGTTGAAAATTTACATGTTGGTCCAATTCCTATGACAATGCATTTTTTTATGGTAAGCATGACCTTATTCTACACCCAGGGTTGGCTCCTAAGAAGGGGACTCCTCAACGGTCAGCAGCACAGACACGAAATTTTGTATACGCATTAAACTATGATAGCCCGTACTAAGTGTAACCATGAAATGGATGCTGCACTTATAAATAATTTTGAAGTCTTTTTTTTTGTTAAAATTTTGTATTATTTACGATAGTGTTTATCTTATCACATTAACATATAAGTTACCATGTTGATTAAAATGTTGGTTGACTGGAAGATATTGTTTATCTAGCAATAAGTCCGCCATTGTATGAGTACTTGAACGTTTTATTGTGCAATAAAGAGATTTTTCATTTTATTTATTTGTATAATGATAGTATATTGATTTTTTAATATAATTATAATTAAAATAAATTGTTTAACTTGGAATAGGGGGCAGCCTAGTTAGGTTTTGATTATTTTGAAACGTAATTACCTACTGATAATTTGAAATGAATATATAAATTTGAAATTTGAAATAGGCGCAGGGAAATTGGAATATTGACAATAGAGGGGAGGGATTTTGTTAGAGTTTGGCATATTTGTATTGACGATAAGGAAGCAGAAGCTATGGTTTCTACCCCTGCGAATGCCTATATAGGTTACACGGCTCCTTTCAGAGCGTTTCCCAATATGATTAAATTTTGATTTAATCCGGGCCTCCGCCGAGACGCTGCAGAAATAATGGACATATTACGAATACTACGCTTCTATAAAAGCATTGAAATTCTCGATATTGTGCAGTTTTTATTTTGCAGCTAATCGGATATTTTGAAAAAAAAAACTTTCTCTATATAAGTCACCATTAATTATTATTTCAATAGAAATTTTGGCAAAATTAGAACAAACATGCATTTCATTAAAGTACATGCCTTCTACTAGATGGTATAATAATAATTAGTTTAAAAAAAACACTAAAAACATTATACGATATTCAATCATGGAATGCCAGTGTCTATCTTCCAGCTTCATCATCAGGCCTTAAAACCTAATCGTGGTAAAAGTTCATTCCAAGACTTTTCTAACAAGTCCAAACACAGCTATGATACGATGTTCCATCATGAAGTTCCAGTTCATATCTTCCGATTCCATCATCAGATCAGTTCGACAGTACCATATTATTGTATTGTCATCAGAACTCCATACAGCTGCCAATTTTCATGACGCTACGATCATTGGAAGATGGTTAAATTAGTTAGGTACCTTAGATTCCATTACATAGTTACATACAGGTCGACCTAATAAAAGCGTGTTAAAAAAAATAATGCCATGAACAAAATTTCACATCTTGAAATGTTATGAATCCATTTCGTGTTCATTCAAGTTAGTATCTAGATATGTATGAACGAATAAGTACGAACATTAAAAAAAAAATTGGTTGTGTCACCCCAAGACTTTTCCGGCAAGTAGGTGAAGACTGATATCATCTGAATATTAGATTCATAATAAAATTGATGAGCCCTTTCTCTGCCAGCGAACGAACCCGTTTAAGTTCCGTTACACATCGACCTCGAGCGCTGCGGCTCGTTTCTCGGCTAGTCTCAGGCGGCTCGGCGTTAATATATGATTAAAATGTATGGCGGAATTTAAATAGTATTACTTTAGCTTGTATATGAGATATTCCAATCAACATTTCACAAAGTGGTTTTGGCCCGACAATCGGTTTGTCAATTTTAAGTCTCCAAGTTCAATATTTCGAGTTTGATATATGATTAGTGCGCCCCCTGGTGGACTGATATCAACAACAATCTTTTCAATTCTTACTATGACCAAATGCTACCTGCATACCAAATTTGATCTAAATCAGATTAAGCGTTTGGGCTCTATCGTAGAGGAATACATGCACAGACAGACAGATAGACACACAGAGAGAATTCAATCTGAAAATGGTCTTAATCGTCTCAGAGGGTTCAAAAAGGATATTTCCGTCTTCACCTCGATTTTTTTAAGCGCGTTTACATTATTTTGCCTTCTGATGGTGACAAAATAATGGTTGGCGACCGAACGTAAAACAAATAATGACACGAACAAATTTTCACATTTTGAATTGTTATGAATGCATTTTGTGTTCACTCAAGTGACTATCTAAACACGTTTGAACGAATACGTACGAACAGAAAAAATGCCATAATTCACATAGAAGATACGTGTTGCCATAACAGTAATTATCGTAATAATTTCCTGCAATCCCGATAGACTGCCTTTAGTGCCACTAGAACTGAATTAATCTATAATATGTAAAAAAACTGGCAGTAGGTTATAATTATTGT
The DNA here is from genome assembly GCA_944548615.1 of Micropterix aruncella. Taxonomy (NCBI): domain Eukaryota; kingdom Metazoa; phylum Arthropoda; class Insecta; order Lepidoptera; family Micropterigidae; genus Micropterix; species Micropterix aruncella. Next base: position 904,785 of record OX155955.1, read on the forward strand.
CAGTCGATTATCTCCTTTTAAATACTTAAATTTATTTCTTTTGAGCTTGTTTTTTGAATGGTACTAACGTTATTTTACTGCTAAACTATTTTCAAAATTAATACTAAAATAATGATGTAAAATATTATACATCTTAATATGAATATACAAGGTATAAACGGGTTAGTTATATAAGCAATATGTATAAGTATATCGGTCTACATTCCATAGTCTTCTAGAGTATTAAAAAAAATTGGGGCGATGAAATACAACTGTCTTTGGCGAAATGTTGTATTTACGTGAGGAATTATATAGTTCGTCCCATCCGCCATTTGAGTTGTTCTTTGTTGCTGACTTCAAGTGCGCTTCTCTAATATATTATTAAAAAAATCGGTTGTGTCACCCCAAGACTTTCCTGACTAGTAGTATCCGGGGAGGTGCGAAAAAACAGCGACATTTTTTACTCTAGTACCCCAAATTTGTATGGCAGGTACCCCAAACGTTGGTCGTAAGTACCACAAAAACTAATAGGTTCTTCCGATGGTTAACAGAAGCTTCTATGCCAAATTTTAACTTAGACAGATTAAGCGTCTGGGCGCTATCGCGGAAACAATTTTTTCGCCGGGAACCCCAAATTTGTATGGGAGGTACCACAACCGTAGGGCGTAGGGACTCCAAAAACTAATGGGTTCCTCCGACGGTTAACAGAAGCTTATATAACAAATTTCAGCTCAATCCGATTAAGCGTCTGGGCGCTATCGTGGAAGAATACATACATACAGACATACAGACATACAGACATACAGACAGACAGAGATCGGTCTGGAAATAGTCTCAATCGTCTCAGGGAGTCTCAAAATATATATTCCCATCTTCATCTCAAAATTTTTTTTTAGCGCGATCACAATACTTTCCTTTCCGATAGGTCGTCAGGAAAGTAAAAATATTAGGGATTGTTTTACAGACTGCTTGTGAAATAGACTGCTCTTGTTTAAGTAAAACTTAATAATTTTAAAAACTTAACTAATTTGCCTTAAAAAGCTAATTATTTAAAACATACACTATACAATTATTATCAGATACGACTAAAACATGTGCAAATGATCATATTGTTAAAAATAAAATACTTTCGGTATTTGTGTTGTATTTATTTGGTAACACAATATAAGAATAGTAAAGGCCCCATTCTTTAAAATATATTCTTAACGCTTTTGTGATGAAATGTAAACCTTTTTCATTATTAAAGTAAGTTAACATATTTATGTACAACAGAAAAAAATACATTGTATGCGATAATTGTGATATTGGTAATATTTAGGAACTTTATAAAATATGTGTATGAAATGTATCAATCTTAGCTCTTTTTACAAGCTTTTATTTACTTGCAATGTTTGTCAGTATGTTTGTTTAGGTCAAATTTTGCAAGCAGAATTAAAACCACTTCTTCTTATCCTATGAAATTGAAATTTTACACGTTGATTCAGTTCTGATGACAATGCTTTTTTATGGTAAGCATGATCTGATTCTGCACCCAGGATTGGCTCTTGACGAGGACACTCCTTAACGGTCAACAGCACAGACACGAAATTTTGTATACACATTCAATTATGGTAGCCTGTTATAAGTTTCACCATAACATGGCTGCTGCACCCATGGTTGGCTCCCGACGAAGGGACTCCTCAACGGTCAACAGCACAGACACGAAATTTTGTATACGTATTCATTATCATAGCCCGTTCTAAGTTTCATCTTGATATGGCTGCTGCGCCCAGGGTTAGCTCCCGGTGAGGGGACTCCTCAAAGGCCAACAGCACAAATAATGTTTTGGTTTACATGTCATCACATAAGCGTTAAGCGATTTTTATTAAGACTGATGCCGAAATAAATTACTAAACATGAAACTAAGCAAGCATACAGGTATAGTAAAGTGCCCGCCACCGCGCCGTGCAGCGAGTAGTGGCGTTTCGCATTCTTACGATTCATTATAAAATAAAATAAGCATATAATCATTAGCTCGTCGACTGAGCGACTTTCCTTTCTCTATCTTTTCCTCACAAAGGCTCGAGTCGATCAATTTAATTAGGAGTACGGACCTGAGACCTGTTCTGGCACCTGGATCACCCGTTCAGTAATCTCAGCACACGGTAACTGTCTTATCCATAATCGAGTAACGGACAGCGTCCTTGCTCTGCAGTGTCGCGGATACCTCGTGATTTCCCGTGAGGCTTAGCTCGGCGTCTCCATTATTTGGCCTGCCTGAAAGTCACCAGCCGTTTCTCAAATCAAGCGCACCTACCCGTTACACCCAGTGGCTCGCATTGAATTTAGATCTAAGGTAGATGTCGACATATGCTGCGATTAATTTCATGCTGGGGGTTCGGGAGCCCACTAAGGAGCCAAAGGCAGATTTTTTTACAATCAGGGTTGGTAAATACCACTTATATATATTAACATTTTGGATGATTGTTCTGAATTGATTAAGAGTTTGTATAATACCGGCGCGGCTGCCTTTAGTCTAATTGTCCGCCGAGAGCAGCAGATTCACTTCTAACATATCGACATTATCAATTCGTCAAAATAGACAATAAATTTTAAATACTAACAAGGATAAGAAGGTATTTTTTGTTTAACAGATATTTAATTATTTCAAATATAGCGATTTTTGTTAATTAATTTCTTGGACGGAATTTGTCCAGGTGTTTTTACATTTACATTTTCGTCGTGTCCAATTGACGGCTAAACACCGCTCTTGGACGTGTCAAAATAATTGGGTTATGTTGTAAGTCTCGTTACTACTCTTTACTGAACATACATAGGTAGTCAAGAATTACTAGATTGTCAAACTATAAATATAAATAATAAAATAGAAGCCTAATATTTGAAGTATTTAGTAATTCGAAAAGACACGTAGTATCTTAGTAGTGTAGTATCTTTGTATCTTTAGTAATTCGAAAAGATACGTAGTAACTTTATATCTTCATCGTAATATTCAAATTGTCAGTAAAATGTTTAATAATCAAATTAAATCTACGTTATGCATTTTAAACTAAAATTACAGATATAAGACCATATAAAATAATCAGACAATAAGGCTATACTTTTTAAGTTATTTAAATGGGCACAATATTTGAAAAATCATGGCCCTCAAATTCGGCCAGATTATAGAAAGGGTGGCCTATCAGCATCTCCTTGATGTTTTTTTTAATTTTATGTCCTCCAGCTGTTTAAATTTTGTAGGGAGTAGATTATAGAACTTAATGCTAAGGTACAAGTAGCTTTTCTGTACTTTTGCTAGTCGTATTCGGGGTATGCGTAAAAGGGAGCTACCGCGGGTATGATGCGAGTGAATGTCTGCATTAATTGCAGTTTCTGCGAGGTGATGTCTAATATACATTAGACACTGGTTTGTTTATTTGTTTGTTTATTTATATAAATATAATATTATAGATTTCTTATGATAACTAAAATAAATTGTCTACCTTGGAACAGGCGGCAGCCTAGTTAGGTTAAGACCTTTGTATATTGAATGTACTCATATTTTGAACTCAATAAATAAATAATTTAAAAAAATATAGACGCCGAATATATAGTCATTACCCTTGCCTTGCTGAAATATTCTTTGCATGAGGTCCTAGTCGTTACCTGATACATGCTGCGCAGTGCTCTCTTTTGCAAAAGAAAGATTCTTTTACTGGTTTTTCAATTTTAAACGAACGTTAAAAATGCACGTTAGCATAATAATAATAAGTAAATATGAACATCTTCGATCAAAATTTCAAATCATAACGGGACAGGAAAACAACCGAATAAAAGCCTTTTTAAAATAAATAGTAGTAACATCTACCGTTTATTTTTTAAGGACGCGGCAGAGAGTGGTGGTACAACGCAGCGTGGACACAAACCCTACATAAAAGCAGTGATTGTGAATCAACCCATAGGATCCGATGACGTGAGTGTGACAGGGACAATTCAAGTAGGTGTATGCTTGACGTGTATTTGTGTTCGTAATATTGACCAGGCATCTCTAGTAACTGCATTTGCCGCAACTACCGGCAGAGCCTCAACGTGCGCCCGCTGTCGCTGTTGATTATCCCGAGCCATCCCGCGAGCGAAAGGCATGATGGTAAAGACCGCGAATAGGCGAGCGCTCGAATTGTGTGCAATCATTATTAAAAATGTATATGTAGCAAAGTTTTGCGACTGAGTAGTTAGCGCTTTTATACCTGTATGCCTTGTACGCCCATGTAACTTATACCAATTGCCTTTAGTGTATAAGCAATCTGGATCGCGGAGTAATTTAAAAGAGGTAATTTCCTATTGTGCAAACACATTTCGGAGAGTTTTTCTTGGTAAATCAATTTTAATTTCATATAAAATAATTCTGCTAAGTAATTTCTGAAACATACTCCTTAATATGAGACTCAGCCAATTTTACTGCGGGTGTCACCTACAACAGACGAACCCGACACATCAGGAAAGTATAACGATAGTTTTTGTTCTTTCCACTGTAGAATGACTGTAGAGACTCGAGGATGAAACAATTAACCGTCTAGCTAAGTAAACTTGCCTACGCTTTACCACGCTATCTGCGCCTTTACCACACTACCTACGCCTTACCACGTGGCACTGGGAATAGAATTCAGCAGGCCGACATCGCACCCTTACTGCCAGATTTTTCCGGATTTCTCCGTCCTCCCGTCTGGTGACGGGTCCAAAGTCGCTTGCGCGGCCTTTACTTGATATTAGCGGTAATTCAATGTAAATTTCTCGCAGACCGCGACGTCTATTGCTCGTATGCACGCGGGATTAGCTGCCCAACGGGTCGTTTCAAGAGTGATCAACATCATCATCCAGTCAATATTTACCCCGCAACATCCACCCACGTTGCTTAGGAAACGTATAAGAGCATTTACAAACGTCTCCAGTTATTCGCCGAAGTGCATAGTCGATTTCCTGACGCCGCACGTAGCGCAAACTGCCCAACAGCGCCCTAAGGTTATTCCCCAGAGGAACCGACCGAGTTACCGAGCAGGTCTTAACGGTCCAAATGCACAGGAACCGTTAACGGCCAAAGCTACGCATTCGATTCGCTACGCCTGCGCTACGCTTTGCTACGTCGGGCGTAGCATTTGCAAGCTGTGCGGTCGCTCGGTCGCGGCGGGTTCGACCCGGGCTAGCGAAACTTTGCAACGTTAAATTACTCCCAGGACGCGAAAGTCGGGGGGCCGCGGATAATTATTCCGACCAGAACTTGCTTTGAGAGCGAGGAAGGCCAAGTCAACGCTTTTGCACCAAAGCGGTTTTTAATTTTATTTCCGCTGCGCCCCCTTGCCATGTAACGAGAACATTTTTGCATATTGCTTTTAAAAATTATAATCACTCCCGTTTGTTTTAAGTTATATGCCCTAGACTGGGCCTAGACAGATGATAGTGCTCTTTAAGTAACATTTTAATAAAACGTGCAACTCTTTATGACACTTTTATATTTATGGTATAGTAATGACCACAAATATTTGATAAGAAATATTACTCGCGATCAATTATTAGTAGTGATACTTCCATGCATGTAACAGTTCTCATAAAACTGATTAATGCATGGGGACTGACGTCCTATCATACAATATTACTTCCAGCGGATTAAAGGGGGAATGAAAAGTCACCAATTGTTGTCATTCTGGCATTAAAGGCGAACAAAATAGAGTTGTCAACTACAACGGGCGAACCCGACACCTCAGGGAGTTTTAACGATTAATCGTTTTATGTCCCTTGAAGTGATCGCAGAAGACTTGGATAAACAGTCCACTGTCAAGCTCCGCCACATGCCCGTAAGAGGCCAACGCCTTAACCGCTAGATAAGCAGGTAAGTTACCCAGCGGGCTCACACTCACGCCCTTACTTTCAATTGCCACCAGATTACTCCGGTCTCACGGTTGGTTACGAGTTCGAGGTCGCTTGCGCGGTCCTCTCCCTTACGAAGCGGTGAAACGGTGTAAACCGAATCTATCGCGGACCACTGCATCCTTTGCACGGCTGTTCACCCAGGATCGGGTAGCCGATGGTCGTTTCAAGAGCAGTCGCCGTAAGGTCCGCAACCACCCCCACTCTATAGGAAACAGTACTGCTTCCAGACTCCCCCGACTGTTAGTCAGAGTTGGGAGCTAATGGGCCCATGATGAGGTGGCCACAATGACCCATTTGTTCAGGGTCGGTCACACTCACGGGTCAACACCCATCCGATGGCCTCCACGCATGGGGTGCGAGCCTGGGTAGGACACTGGGTCAACCAGTCTCCCTGGGAATCAATCCTCTGGCGCTCCTGGACGGTCTGCGCACCGAGCGGCGCAAGCCAATCGATTGTGCTCTCCGACTAACAATCGGGGGAGTCTGGGAACTGTATTGTTTCCTATAGAGCGGGGGTAGTTGTCTACCTTACGGCGACTGCTCTTGAAATAACCATTGGCCATCCGATCCCGGTTCAGAGTCGGGCAAAGGACGCCTTGGTCCGCGACAGATTCGGTGCACTCCGTTTCACCGCTTCGTAAGGGAGAGGACCGCGCAAGCGACCTCGAACTCGGAACCAATCGAGAGACCGGAGAAATCTGGTCACAATTGGAAGTGAGGGCGCGAGTATCTCGAGCCCGCCGGGTTTATTCCTGGCTCACTCGCGGTAAGGCGTTGGACTCTCACGGGTTGTGACGTAGCTGGACGTAGGATTGTACTGTCCAAAGTCTTCTACGTTCACTGCAGGGCGACAGAACGACTAATCGTTAAAACGTCCTGTGGTGACGGGCTCGCCCGTTGTAGTCGACACCGCAAGATGTTAGTCAGAGTGCACAATCGTTTGGCTTACGCCGCACGGTTTGCAAACCGTCCAGGAGCGCCAGAAGGTTGATTACTAGGGAAACTAGCCCTAAGACCAGAGTCCTTCCCGCCGGATGGGTGTTGACCCGTGAGTGTGACCAACCCTGAACAGAATGGGTCTTCGTGGCCAACCCAGCAAGGGCCCATTAGCTCCCGCGAGCCATACTGTTGCTGTCTTAAGCTCTTCGCAAGAGTGACTTCTTCAGATCTACGTCGCTCATGGTTGTACTGCGATACGGTCGACTATACTGGTTCCAGCAATAAACCTCTCGTGGAAGTGTACGCGGAATCGTAAATAATTTTATTCACTACAGACACTTAGTATATGCCTCGATTTTGCTTGCTCCATGAAATTGGACATAATCGAAGTTTGGTTATTCTGAAATGGGCATAGACCAGAGGAAACTGTTATAAGAGAGTGGTGAAGTCGGCCGGTTTGGCTAAATACAACCGATATTTGAGACTATCTGTCGAGGAGTTTGGTTCCATAATTTGGAATCCATACTATGAGGTGCATTCGGAAGCGATAGAGTCTGTGCAGAGGAAGTACATATATGCGTATGGTAACCTATAAAACCGGCCTATCGCGCACTCTCTACTCTTATGAAGAGCGTTTAAATTATTTTAAGATTTTTACTCTTAGAAAGAGGAGAGAGTGCGGAAGTCTAATGTTTCTGCACAAACTTCTTAACGGCGGGATAGACGCACCAGATTTATTAGAAGCGTTAAATTTCAACGTACCATCCAGGCGACTGAGGCAGCACTTAACATTTCACCTTCCCACTTCGCAGACAAATCAATCTTTCCACAATCCTATCTCACGTACATGCCGGTTATACAACACTATAACCGATACCGTTGATTTCTTCAACCTGGTACCATTAGTAGTTAAGTCCATTATAAATAACGTATTATGAAACAAATTGATAATTTACCGTATGTTTTTATTATTTTATTCCAGACATTATTCGATCTATTTTTTTACCATTTAATTGTTTAATTGTTTTTCAGAATTCACTGTAAACTTATTTCTAAAATTTTTAATTTTTGTTTTGATAATTTTTAAGGATATTAATTTTTGTACTGATAATTTTTGATAATTTTGATAATTTTGATAATTTTGTAAATCATGAGATACGGCACATACGCAATTATAAATTAAGCATGCGGAGTACGCATATAATATTATACTGTTTTTCAGAATTCACTATAAACTTATTTCTAAAATTTTTAATTTTTGTTTTGATAATTTTTATGTTTTTATTATTTTATTCCAGACAATATTTGATGTATTTTTTACCATTTAATTGTTTAATTGTTTTTCAGAATTCACTGTAAACTTATTTCTAAAATTTTTAATTTTTGTTTTGATAATTTTTAAGGATATTAATTTTTGTACTGATAATTTTTGATAATTTTGATAATTTTGATAATTTTGTAAATCATGAGATACGGCACATACGCAATTATAAATTAAGCATGCGGAGTACGCATATAATATTATACCCTAATTAGAAACAAAGTAAAAATGTTAGCGATAGCCATGTAATATTAGAGTATTGTTTGTGTACCTTTTATAATAAATAAATAAATAAATAAAAGACAGATCATTAACCCTTCCTATTTGAGTTAACCATTTTTGGTTAGACGCTTACAAATGCTAAAATTGTATCTAACCAATATTGGTTAGGGCGCTCCGCGCTGCGTAAAATGCCAACTTTTTAAATATTTATTCATTATTATCTTAATTGTTTGACGAGATAAGGTTATAATATTATAAATTTCAAATTTCAATGCGATCATTTTACAGTTATTCTTTTTACGATCCGTATAGTAGTTTAAAAGTTATGGTCGTTTTTATCAAGGCCATCGACTTCACGCGCAAAACTGTCCCGGGCAGAAGTGACGACTAAATTTTTACCCCGCGATAGGAGGGGTTAAGGGGTGTCAATTACAACGTGCGAATTCGACGCGCTAGGGAGTTATAACGACATCATATCATTATGTGTCCATGGAGTGAACGTAAAGACTTAGTGGTCGAACACAATCCACAGCCAAACTACCAACAGCCCGTAAAACTCCGACGCTATACCGCGCGCCACTGGAAATTGTACCCAGCGCGCCCTTACTACCAGATTTGGACGGATTTATCTATCATTTAGTATGATCACAGTTTCGAAGTCGTTTGAGCGACCTCTATCTGTGAGTGAGCGATAAGTCATATATCGAATTTCTTGCTGATCCGTGGCGCTTACTCAGGATCGGGTGGAGAATGGATCATTTCTTTGGATAAGTGATGCCAGGTTAATAGGAACCCCTGCTTTTAAGCAAACGTATGTCTCTAGGCTCCCACGGCTATTCACCGGATCGCGCATGCGATTGGCTGATACAGCCCGTTATGCAAACCCACGGCCGCCTGAGGTATTTCACTGGATCTGCACTTCTGATCCTCTTTAGGACTGCAGGTTAATTCCCTCTTCGAAGAGGCTACCGCATGGTAACTGAACCTTGTAACCGTTCTTCTTTATGGAAACATGGACATTACTACAATCGGGGGTCAACACATTTGATGTATTCCAAATGCGACGCTTGAGGCAGATTCTCAGTGTTCCTCTCCGCGACCTAATTCGAAACGAGACCATTAGTGAAAGATGCGATCAACTAACAACGATCAAAGAAGAAATACTAAAACGTCGACTACGATGGTTGGGCCATGTTTGCCGAATGAACTATAATCTCCCGCCACGTAAACTTCTTTGGCGAGACCTCCCGACAGAATGGAGTATTCAGCGTTCGGCACCGAAGAAAACCTGGCTAAATAATATCAAAGACGACTTAAAGAATCAACGATTATCGGCTATCGATGCTCAGGACGTCGTCAAGAATGGAAGCGAATAGTAATGGAGTAGAGATCCAGCGGCACCGACAGCAGCGCATTGGCTGCGAGTGCGACCCTCTCCCCGATTGCCGGCTACGGAATATATAATAATAATAATAACAAACTGAACCTTGAGTTAGGCCGACCTAAGGAAATACAGACAGGCCATCAGACCCAAGCTTAACGGAACCATTAGAAACCAAACAAATGAGTGTTCAATGAAGCAAATTTTATTTTACAGCCAAAAAGTTGCATTTTCAAATGTTGTTAATATTGTTTATGCGAGTAGCCAGTTTTGGAAACTTGCCACAAACTTGTTTATGTGAGTAGCCAGTTTTGGAAACATTCAGCTTGACCTATTGTATAAGGTGCGATAAGAAGCGAAAAATTGGTCAAGCCGGATACGGGAGCATATTCTATGTTATTTTAGAAAAAAATTAAGATATATTTATTACAGAAAATACAATATTTATCCATACTTATTTCCGTCCGATTTTGCGCTAGAAATGGTAGAATACAACACTCTTGAAACGCGTGGATATATTTCACTAATTATATTTGCATATAAATTAATTCAAGGAACTATTTATTTGCCAGATATACTATGTAAGTTTGAATTGTACGTACCGGTAAATTACACAGCAAGGAGATCGCATCTATTGTTTAATGTGCCGTACCATCGTACAAATATTTTTGTAGACAGGCTAGTGGGAAGGGTTATAGCTCTTCTTAATTCCTTATCCATAGAAATAGATATCTTATGTATATCCCTTTGGCAGCTAAAAAGGCAACTCCCTGCTATCTCGTGTTTACCATAATCTGTCTTTTATTTAGTTTTATATTTTTATGTTTTTTTCTTGTTCAATGTTAGCATTAATTTAGTTATGTAAGTCATTTATTTTTAGACTCACACTCTAGCTTTAATATCTCAAGGGCGAATTGGATTAATCTGTAATGCTCTTGAATACTATTTGAAACTAATAAATAAATAAATAAATAAATAAATGTTCATGACTGGTTCTCAGTGCTAAACGACCGTTTTTTTGGAGAAATACTCCATATTGCTTTTTGTTCATCCATTTGATATCTTTCCAATCTACAGGGTTCGCTAGCTACTGCATAGCTGTATATTGCGCCGCTATTTGTGGGAAACAGGTCAGCCAGAAAGTGAACTGACAATGGGTCAATATTGTGACCATAGGACATAAAGGTATATTTTTAATAAAAAAAAACGTTAAATTAATTGGCAAGCGTCTCTACAAGTCATATTTTCTTTTTTTGTACATTCGATCAGGCATTACAATGATATTACAAATATAAATATAGGAGTTTCCTATTACAAAATTTAAATTATTTTAATAGCGTGCTGATTCATCTCCCCTCTGCTGTGTTAGGTTTAAAATAATTGCAATTGTTTTGTGGCAAATAATGAAAAGCAAGTATAATATTATATAATATGAATTTATCATAATCAACATACTTTTTTTGACAAACTAAATAAATAAATAAATACAAACGGAGCTGCCATGGAATTCACCGACCGGAGTCGGGCCCATCATAATACTATTTTTTTACACTTCTGGGGGGTGATCAGTGGATTCCGGACTTACGAACCGGCTCTGGTAGGTTTAGGACAGCTGTCTTGCCACATGTGAGCGTTCACCTTGCCACCCATTCACTCCCCCTTCGAAGCCATAGAATTTGAGATGCGCAAATCGCAGTTTTAGATAATTTTTCTAAGAAAGAGTTGATTATTTTTCTGGAAAGGCCAAGATCTTTAAAGAGGTGAAATAGAGATTTAGCTGGCAGGCCACGAGCGCCAACTTCCACCGCGTGAAGGTGAACAGTGAAGCCGTTCCGGGTTACGGCATTTGCAAGATCATGGTATTTATTTAATTTGTACTCGTGGTCTTTTGGGATATTTGATTCCCATGGAACAGTTAATTCTACGATAAGAGCCACCTTCCGAGATAGAGAGTAAAGAGTTATATCTGGACGGAGGGCTGTGCATCCGAGACTTTCAGGGAATTTATACTGCTTAGAGACCGAATCAACCTCCAGAATCCAATCTGTAGCTTTCTCGATTATTGAGAAAGGTTTTGTAGTTAAATGTTTTTTGCCTTTAGAGCCATCCCGCACAAACTGTATTGGGGGTTTGGAGGATACTGTCAAACCCTTGTTGGCACGAGCCACTGAGAGACTAATTACCTCGCGAATAACAGCGAGAACTTTGTCATGGCGGTAAGTGTACCGTCCTTGATCTAAGGCCACCTTGCAGCCAGCTAGAATGTGCCTAGCTGTGCAAGGGGTATTGCTACAGAGGGGACAAGAACTATCCTCGGCAAAGCTCCAACGAGCGAGGTTACTGGGGTCTGGAAGTGTATGCTGAAAGGCATTCAAATAAAATTTCAGCATCTCTGGCGTCCAGTCATAGAGCATTACCTTCCAGTGCATTGGAGGCGGAATGCAAAAGTCACCAATTGTTGTCCAATCATTCTGGACAACAATTGGTGATTATTCGTATTAACAACAATGGTTGTATTATTCGTATTAACAACTACGTACTATCGACACATTACAAAATAAATGCAAAGACAAGAATTTATTTGGGTTTCATTTTAAATAATCAATGGATGTTTAAAAAGTCAGTTGTGTCACCCCAAGACATTCCTGGTATGTATCTAAGGACTGACTTCATCCGAATATAAATTTCATAAATAAAATCGATTAGCGTCCTCCCTCAGATAGCGGACGAAACCCGTGGGGATATGCAACCGCCTATGGCGGGTTCAAGCCAAGCGCCAATAGATAGTGTAAATATTTGATTAAAATGCATGGCGGAATTTAAATATTATTAGTGTAGCTTGTATCTGAGATAATTCACAATATGGTTTCGGTTCAACAAGGCATCTGTGTACCAAATTTTATAACTAAGTCCAATATTTCGATATTAAATTATGACTAGTGCTCTCCTTGGTGGACCGATTTCAAACACAACTCTTACCATGACCCGACTCTTGCCATGACCAAATGATACCTGCATGCTAAATTTCAGCTCGATCGGATCAAGCCTTTTAGCGCTATCGTCGAGGAATTCACAGACAGACAAAAGGACAGACACACATTACAGACTTTAATTTGGAAATGGTCTTAGTCGTCTTAGGAGGGACTCAAGAATACTTCCGTCTATACATCGATTTATTTTATTTGCGCGTTTACAATAGGTATTTTGCCTTCTCATTGGTTGGTGAACCAGGAAACTTAAAATATAATCTAGCAATAATCCGGCTATAAATATAAATTACTATATAATATTCATAAAAATGGCACTCTTCTTCATAATCAAGGCTCTCTGCCGGTCGGCTGCACGCTTCCATAACTCTGCGCCGTTGTCAGGATTGCGTGGAAATATACTAAATAAATTCATAGTTTAAAAAAAAAACACTAAAAACACGCTTTTGGGCGTGTTTCAAATACGATATTCAAATACACACGGCTATGATACGATATTCCATCATGGAATGCCAGTGCCCATCTTCCGGCTTTATCATCAGACCTTGAAACCTAATCGTGGTCAAAGTTCATTCCAAGACTTTTCTAACAAGTCCAAACACAGCTATGATACGATGTTCCATCATGAAGTTCCAGTTCATATCTTCCGACTCCATCATCAGATCAGTTCGATAGTACCATATTATTATATTGTCATCAGAACTACATACAGCTGCCAATTTTCATGACGCTGCGATCCTTGGACGATCATTAAATTAGTTACCTTAGATTCCATTACATAGTTACATACAGGTCGACCTAATAAAAGCATGTTAATAACACAGGCGCAGCGCAGGTAATTCGAGAAATGCTGTGATGCTCTACCCAATTGATCGCATGATCGCATAGAACAGTAATGGGCCCTATTGCAGTTAGGTCACTAAGACCCATGTGGTTAGGGACGGTTAACCTCACGGGTCAACACTCATCGGGCGGCCTCCACCCTGACGTGCGAGCTAGGGTAGGACTCAGGCCTGCGGACCAATTTTCCCTAGGAGTCAACCATCGGGCGCTTAGCAAATCGACTGTGCATTACGAGCGACAGCCGGGGGAGTCTGGAAAAAGTACTGTTTCTTATAGAGCGGGGTATAGTTGTTAACCTTACGGCAGCTGCTCTTAAAACGATCAATCGGCTACCCAAAACCGGGTCAACAGCCGGGCAAAGGATACAGTGGTCTACGATAGGTTCCCTAGATACCGTATCACCGCTACGTAACGGAGAGGACCGCATAAGCGACCTCGATCCTGTAACCATTCAGGAAGTACGAGGTATCCTGATGGTTAACTTTTAAACTGGAAGTCAGGGGGCGAGGCTGCCCTCTGGTTACCTTTCCTAGTGTCTCGACGTAAGGCGTTGGTCCCTGACGGGTGAGTCGCGTAACAGACAGTGGACTGTTTTCGTCCCAAGTCTTCTACGCTGACCTCACGGGAGATAGACCGATCTAATATCGTTAAAACTTCATGATGTGTCGGGTTCGCCCGTTGTAGTTGATAGCTCTAGGTGATCGCATAAAACAGTAGTTTTCAACCTTTTTAGATCGCGACCCTTTTTTTTGTTAACAAAAATTCCTTGCGATCCCCCTTGGACTGTAACTTAGTTTTCTCAACCATCCTTGTCTCTTCCCCAGCTTTAACTAAAAGCATTCAATAAATATTTGTTTGCTTGTTTGTTTATACTCTTTATTGCAAAAAAATATATAATTTGTTTGTAAAAGAAATATAAGTTTTGTAAAAGAAATAGCAAAAAACATAATAAATATGTTTTCTTCCGAATCTGCAATTGTTTGCATATTGTATAATAAAATTTTGTAATATTTTCGATTTTTATTTTTACGTAGCCTGTGACCCCACATGTGGTCGCGACCCACTGGTTCAAAAACACTGGCATAGAGCAACAATTACATTACATTACATTACATTACATTTTCGTCGTGTCCAATTAACGGCTAAAGACCGCTCTTGGACGTGTCAAAATAATTGGGATAGGTAGTAAGTCTCGTTAATCACTTTACTGAACATACATAGGTAGTCAAGAATTACTTATAAATTGTCAAACTATAAATATAAATAATCAATATAGAAGCCTAATATTTGAAGTAATTCGAAAAGATACGTAGTAAAATTACTCATCGTATATTCAAATTGTTAGTAATCAAATTGTTAGTAATCAAAAATGTTAAATAATCAAATTAAATCTACGTTATGCATTTTAAACTAAAAGTACATATATAAGACCATATAAAATAATCAGACAATAAGGCTCTACTTTTTTAAGTAATTTAAATGGCACAATATTTGAAAAATCATGGCCTTCAAAATTATAGAAAGGGTGGCATATCAGCATCTCCTTGATATTTTTTTCTTAATTTTATGTCTTCCAGCTGTTTAAATTTTCTAGGGAGTAGATTATAGAATTTAATGCTAAGGTACAAGTCGCTTTTCTGTACTTTTGCTAGTCGTATTCGGGGTACGCATAAAAGGGAGCTACCGCGTGTATGATGCGAATGAATGTCTGCATTAATTGCAGTTTGTGTGAGGTGCTGTCTAGCATATGCAGGTGCATTAATATGCAGGTGCAAACAAAAATCGCTATAGAATACTTATAGATTATAATATCCGAGAACTTCGCATATCTCAGTCAGTTCTTCGTTGTTCACGGTCACACATATATCTAATTTATTATATCCAAGGCTGAACCGTAAGCAGAATCCGTAGCGTATGGTCACCCTCGTGTCACGGAGACTAGATACTTTGGCTAGAGTACAACGACTTCACACGTTCCCTTAATAAAAAAAAAACTCATAAGAAACGGCGAGGCAGGAAAGGCGGGAAATTAACAACCCCCTTGGGTGTGCCCACTTCTACCCTACGCCGAAATCTCCACGTTTCTATCCTACACGCGGGAGGTGAGAAAACTTTGCATTTACGTAACTGCGGCTACTTTTGCCATAAGACGAGATGTTATCACTTGGGGTTATGCTAACACTGCGTAACACTTCTGAAGTTTCGCGGATAATATTAGGGTATGATATTATCAAGCAAATATTGTATATATATACCATATACCTATATTACCTATGCAAGAAGGAATATGTATGTATGTATTTTATTTAACTGTTACTCTGATTATGTTATTTAACTGATAGGTATGATGTATGTTATTTATAAGATATAAAGATAGATATATTTTTTTTAATGCACATAAAAAAACATACAACAGGCGGACTTATTGCCTAAAATACAATCTTTTACAGCCAACCTTCGTGGAAGTGTAAGAATTTAGGTGCCAATAGATAAAAAAAATACGTGTGGCACTCGGGGACTGCCGCGGTAAAGCTATTGCATAGCATTTTTAACAACTTATGCAAGTATAATTATTTATTTATTTTATTTTTTTCTGATATCAGATAACTGCGCTCTATCGGAAAACTTTGAAATTATTCCGAATCATTTGCGGCTGCGGAAGCAAATGATTCGGAATAATTTAAACGTCTTCCGATGGAGCGCCGCGCACGAATTTTTTATTCAATAAAGCAAAACAACGGAAATTTCGAAAAAAATCGTAGATAAAAAGATAGATAATTAAATTATCTTTAAAATGGTGCAGGTTTCATAATAATACGCCAGATAGTATTTGCGTAGTAGTCGTTTTTGTGTTCGGTTAGATCTAATTTCACAAATTAATTACACTATGTAATATAAACAAAATCTAAAATATTCAAGCTAAGAATATTCGCAAAATGTTCTTGTTTAACATATATTTTTTTCGAATCGTAAGCAGCACTCGTTTAGACGTAATTATCAGTTTAAAATCATTAATTTTCGTTAAGAAATTTCTTTATTCGGTCGCCGCGCTGGCTTAAAAAAACAAAACAATTTAGTAACAAAAATGCCATTTTTTTAAAATATAATTAGGATTTGGAATATTCGCAAGGAGCGAAGGATAGGAAAGGAAGAAATGAGACGTAGGATAACTAGGAATTAAGGGAAATTACATTCTTTCAGAGACGCTTGTAAAGTAGAAACCGTTGGTGCGTTTCTGATATTTTACAGGAGATGGTTCCATCGTCTGGCTGCATGAACGGTGAAGGAATAACTAAAAAAGGAGGATTATGAGTAAAAATCGCAATTTTACTATCCTTACTAGAACGGAGTGAAAGTCCATGACTTCCTAAGTGATTGAATTTATAGGTTAGGTAGGAGGGAGCGGTAGGATTGTTGAGTATGTTATAAAGAAGGGAAAGAATATGCATGTTTCTACGTTCACGTATTCGAAGCCAATGAAGTCTGCTTCTATACTCAGAGACGTGATCAGTTTTTTTCGCATTGTAGATATACATAATACGCACATTTTGCAACCGCTCCAATTTATCGGGAATGGCTTCAGTGATGTCAAGTAGCAACAGTTAACTGATAGGTAGCGAATCGTTACGTGCAGCTTGGGACATAAGATCCATTTTGTTCTCGGATCGGCTCAGCTTACGATTCAGCTCCTATTCAGAAGCCTCCTCGTGCGGAAGGCTACCCCGGGTAAGATTCTTACGTCTCAGGCCTCACAAGCTGGTGGGCCGGTTTCTCCGGGCGGGATTGCATCCCGGCGCTACTGGGTGGTTTGCGCATCGTTCGGCGACGCCAATCGGCTGTGCACTCTAACTAATTGCTGAAGGAGACTATGAAAATATACTGTCTACTATGCAGCGGGGATGGGTGTTGACCTGTTGTCATGCTACTATTGAATTCACCTTGAGCCACCCGACCCCGTGAGGCACTCAAGGCAAAGAACGCCCATGTCCGCGATAAATTCAAATTCAATTACCGCTGTAATACAATAGGC
Organism: Micropterix aruncella; assembly: GCA_944548615.1. Lineage (NCBI taxonomy): Eukaryota > Metazoa > Arthropoda > Insecta > Lepidoptera > Micropterigidae > Micropterix > Micropterix aruncella. Next base: position 922,388 of record OX155955.1, read on the forward strand.
AGAGGCCGCATAAGCGACTTCGGATATGTAATCAGTCGGGAGGACAGAGGTATCCTGAAGGTTACGTCCACATGGGGATATCCTACCAAAAATGGTAGTTAGTAGGCGAGGCTGCCCGCTGGGTACCTTTATCGGTGCCTCGCCATGAGGCATTGGCCTCTAACAGGCTTGTTGGCGAAGTTAGAAAGTAGATTGTCTTGTCTCTAAGTTTTCTACGTTCATCCCACGTCTGAAAGAACGATCACATATCGTTATACCAGCCTGGGGTGACGGGTTCGCCCGTTGCAGTCGACACTGCCCTACTGTTACTCTGATTTTGTACTTTATTATAATATGTGATCTTTTAATTGTTTGAATGAATTTCTTTAATAATCTGGTTTAAAAAAAATATGCGTCAAAGGCAGGTTGTGCCGCACTCAAATGCTGTAAAACTCCATTTTACTACACCACAGTCACAATAGAATTAAATAAAATATAAAGTAAAATAATCCCAAAGACAGCAGTTCAAAATTAGTCAACTATACGTCGCATCGCAACACGTCCTGATTTAGGTATCCAACGGCGTGACATAACGCAGTTCAATTGGCTGACAGAGCCAAGATTCGATTAGAGTGAGTTGCTGCGTTCATCAAGGAGCGGAATCCGTTGATTGGCTCACATAATTAGATATTCCGTATTTCACGCCGTTTCGATCACGTCCATTTTCGCCGCTCCGCTTCGAATCCCCGCGCGATTAATTGGTTTGTCGCTAATTGGAATTGTTATGATGAGCGGATTTATTTTGTACATTAGTAATTGATTTCAATTTTAATTGCTTGTTTAGTAAGCGCTTACGGCCATTCTGTGATTAATGAGAGGCCCATACACGTAAGCCCTACATAGTAAAATAATTTCTATTGAGGTTGATTATATTCAAAAATATAACAATATTACATTCATTTCTTTAATAAGAAAATAATTTTGACAAGCATAAAAATAAAACAATTTTGAGGTGCATATCAACGTAATATTTTGGTAAGTACTATTAGATCCTTATGCTAGGTTTACACGGGCTTAGTAGCTAATGACAAATAATTGACACTAAGTAGTAGCTAATGACAAGTAGGTACAAGTATTTCATTATCTTTAATTTGAAATATATTTGAATTTTTAATTACAAAATGAATGCAGATATTTGAGTTCAAAGTAGCTGGTATTGAGAATTGGCAATTTTATAAGTACGGAGCTAATAGTATTATCTAGTTACAATTCATATTTCAAGTTGCTTCTTGGAGCTAATGGGCCGTGTTGCAGTTAGGCCACTAAGACCCATGTGTATAGGGTCGATCAAACGGACGGGCCAACCTATCCGGCGGCCTCCACGCAAAAGTGCGAGCCTGGGTAGGACTCTGGCCTGCGGGCTAGGCTCCCCTAGGAGTCAATCTTCGGGCGCTCCTAGACGGTTTGCTCACTATGCGGAGTCAGCCAATCAACTGTGCATTCTGAACGATAGCCGGGGGAGTCTGGAAACAGTACTATCTCCTATAGAGGGTTGTTGTTAACCTCACGGCAACTGCTCTTAAAACAACCATTTGGCCAACATATCCTGGGTGAATCAGCCTGCCAAAGGATGCCATGGTCCGCGATAGATTCGGTAGACACCGTATCACCGGTACGTAAGGGAAAGGACCGCGTGAGCGACCTCGATCCTGTAAGCAGTCAGGAAGTGGGAGGTATCCTGAAGGATAATTTCAGACGGAGACATCCTTTCAAAAGTGGTAGTTAGGGGTCGAGGCTACTTGCTGTGTACCTTTCCCGGTGCCCCGCCGTAAGGCGTTGGCCTCTAAAGCGCATGTTGGCAGAGCTATCCAGTAGATTTGTCTTGCCTCTAAGTCTTCTACGCTCATACCACAGCTGAAAGAACGTGGTATGAGCGTAGAAGCGTATCGAATTTATAACTTATGCACTACCACCTGCCAAAATATGAATGTATTTTTTTAAATTCTCTTTTTATTATTACATATACCTACATATTTTTATATTTTTTTTTATTTTATTTTAGATAATACGTATTGTAACTATGTAATGAAATGTAATGAAGTGTAATGTAAATACATGTATGTGTATGTAAATGTAAAATGTAAAAAGAGAAAAAATGTATTTTTGAAATGAATTAGTAAATGACTCCTTGGGGGATTGGATGGGGATAGAAGCCTCTGATCATTGGATATAAAATTAAGCTCGGGCAGAAAAGACGACTATAGTCGTTATAACTGCTCGGGTGGTGGATGGATTGGCTTCTGTTTCCATCCACCTCGTTGGAGTATGAAAATGAAAAAAAATGAGCTGAAAGAACGATCACATATCGTTATATCAGCCTGGGGTGACGGGTTATGTTATAGTCGACACCGTTTCACTATCCATTTGCCCGACTGTACAGTTATGGCATTTGGAGTGTGAAAATCGACTACAAACCGAGCGACTGAGCGCGTTCAACTGCTAAATCCTACAAGGATTAATAGCGGCATATTCCGCAACAGTTAAGCTACAATTTTGGCGATAGTGGCAACAATTATACAGTTATCCCTTATCAGTATATTATCAATGGTTATACCTATGATTATGACAATATTACTCATTAGACAGGTGTGACATTTGAAACTCATGGGCATAATAATTGCAAGTAAATCGATCCTGTTTGTTAACGTAAATGTGATGAATTACAAAGCCATTTTATTTCTGCTGTTACACCTGCAAATGTCTGACTCTTATTGAGAAATCTCATTTTTTTCTCTTTTACTGGAATGTCCTCCATCAGACCTTTCATTTGACACCAAACACGATATATTTATTTAAATTTATTGACCTTTGGATATTTAAACATTTAGACAAATACTTACTCAATATTTGGACAGCTTAGGTGCCAAATGACACTCGGTATAACATAAAGATTTCAACAATACCACACACATCTAAATCGATTCAAGCGTCTACAAGTTATGGTGGAATAAAGAAACGGAAAGCATACATAGATGGACCATGAACGTATTACACCCGCACACAGTGGGCCAGAGACGCTGCCCTGGCATAAAATCTTCATAAAATATAGATTTTTTTTTCTTAAAATAATCTAATGTTAACGATAATATGTATTACAAGGCGTTACTAACGTAGTACATACTTGTACACATATTGTAATTACTAAGTTTAGTTGATTTATGAAATATTGTAATTATGCTTATTGAGTAGTAACTTATAGATGTATAATATAGCTACGCGCGTGGATGTATGGCATCGGTGCCATAGATATGACCAACTTGCGGTGTCAACTACAACGGGCGAGCCCGTCACCACAGGACGTTTTAACGATTTTCTCGTTCTATCGCCCTGCAGTGAACGTAGAAGACTTTGGACAGAACAAATCCAACGTCCAGCTACGTCACAACCCGCAAGAAGCCAACGCCTTACCGCGAGATAGCCAGAGTTACCTGGCGGGCCGACTCTCGCGCCCTTGCTTCCAATTGTGACCAGATTTCTCCGGTGTCTCGATTGGTTCCGAGTTCGAGGTCGCTTGCGCGGTCCTCTCCCTTACGAAGCGGTGAAACGGTGTGAACCGAATCTGTCGCGGACCAAGGCGTCCTTTGCCCGACTCTGAATCGGGATCGGATGGCCAATGGTCATTTCAAGAGCAGTCGCCGTAAGGTAGACAACCACCCCCACTCTATAGGAAACAATACAGTTCCCAGACTCCCCCGATTGTTAGTCGGAGAGCAGAGTCGATTGGCTTGCGCCGCTCGGTGCGCAGACCGTCCAGGAGCGACAGAGGTTTGATTCCCAGGGGAGACTGGTTGACCCAGTGTCCTACCCAGGCTCGCACCCCATGCGCGGAGGCCATCGGATGGGTGTTGACCCGTGAGTGTGATCGACCCTGAACACAAGGGTCATCGTGGCCACCTCATCATGGGCCCATTAGCTCCCCATGATATCTATGGGCCCATTAGGCCCATAGATATGACCAGCGCGGGCGCATAGCGGCAGAGGCGTAGCTAGGGGGGGGGGGGGCAGGGGGGTACATATGTCCCTGGGCGCCACAGCTTAGGGGGCGCCAAAATGAGTATCGATTTAAACTAACTTTTGTATTTTAATTTTATAAAAATGAATGTATTTTAAAGCGTGAGATGTTAACCCTTGGAGTAAATGGGTATTTTCATGGATGCATCTGTCTCTTTTGCAGGATTTTCGGCGACATCGACTTAAGTACTATAACTACGAAACTACTACACCAATCATAAAAAGAACAACTGCACAATGATTGCATTGAAATTTCGAATATAGAATATTGAAATATCATTTTGTAAAACAATTAGATAATTATGAATAAATATGAGAACGTCAAAGTGAAAAAAAACGCGGAACCAGATCTGGTCCTATCATACCCAACGGATAATTGTTTCAGAACCAGATTTGGTCGTATCATACTCAATGGGTTAAACGAAAAATTAAAAATCTTGAATGTTCAAAAAATTTGTGACATTACAACCCTGGTCTACAATCTGTATACACGCGACGCAATAGTCACGTGACCGCTAAATAATGGTTCCGACGCGTCTGCTCTACCGAATTGTGTACACGAATTTTTAGTTTGTATTCTATTTATGAACCATATATTATGGAACGCCGATTTGGTAAAAACTAAAGTCCTATTATCCCATTACAATTTAATTGTATTGAGAAAAAAATGAATTGCAATGGGATAATAGGACTTTAGTTTTTACCAAATCGGCGTTCCATAATATAAAGTGAAAATAACAATTTTTTTGGGGACTCCGGCCCCAGTGAGTCTCCAGACTCTCGATACGAAAAGGGGCGCAGATTTTGTGTCTTGTCCCCGGGCGCAAAGTACCCTAGCTACGCCACTGCATAGCGGTTATGGATTGGACGAAGAGTGGGGTGTATGCTATATGCTAGATTCATACACTGAATAAATAAAAGTGCATTACGGAAATGCTTGTGGATTTGCGGCCCGCAAATCCATTTCCGATCCGGAAATCCAATCCCGCCGGATGTCGACGTTATCCCAGTGACTGACTTTATTTAAATTTCACAGTGTCAGGCCAGTTTTAAATTTTCACTTATATATTATTATTTTTACTGCAGTGTCGACAGTTTCTATAGGTTTCCATGAATGTAGGCACATCCTTTAGAAATTTGGTTAATATTAAGTCCTTCTATATTAGAGTACTATCCTATAAAAGACATAACAATCCTGGCAATCGTACTATGGTTTCGGATGTGGTATTATCCTTATAAATAATATGAGAAGGCGCAATTGAGTAACACTACCACACGAGCGCCGAGCGTGAAGCGAATGACACAAATATCGCTGTTTGCGGGAAATGATTTTGCGGTGCACGCGGTCGCGATCGGAGACACGAAAAGCGTACGCTTCGCCCGAGTGATTGCAAACGACTGGCGTTTCCACCGCGCGCGCACGCCTGCGCGCGCGGCGGCGGCGGAGATCAGTGATGACGTGCTGATCGATAATCGCGGCGCGCATTTATCGATCGAATGGTTGTCGACCAAACCTGTATGGCATCTATATGCGAGTGTTATGTGTTATGATATAAGTGTGTAGGGAGGTTACCTACATCACCCCCTTCCAAAGACCGTCAAGGGCGATAGTGATCGGTAAAATTCACTCGACTTCCAGAACGTGTATGGCATCTATATGCGAGTGTTATGTGTTATGATATAAGTGTGTAGGGAGGTTGCCTACAGTACAAATGTTATATACCTAATATATTAGGCCCCTGCCTATGAAATCGCCGATTCTTAATACTGACTATGTTGAGCTTAAATATTTTGCTTTCATTTTATAAATCAAAATTAAAATTTATTACATATTGAAGCTAGTGAAGTTCTATTTCGAAATCAATTTATTTGTTTTCGCGTCATTTAATTGTACTCTGACATAGTTCTGTTCACAACTATGAAAAAGTTGAAAATTCGCTATATTTTCGAATATGAGTTCCGCAGTGGTATCAGCGCCGCATATTCAGCTCAAAGAATCAATCATGTGTTCGGGCCAGCCACCATTAACGAAAGTGCGTTGCGTTTTTAAATATAATATTGATTTAAAGATCGATCCCCGTGAACGGCCGGAAACGCAAGTCGATAATGATGAATTCAAAACTATAATAGAAGCGGAACCAGCAATAACCACGTCAGAGTTAGCTGCAGCCTCAAATACCTTGGAGTCTATCTAGACCCAAAGCTTAATAATTCGAAGCACCACCTCGAACACAAGAGAACAAACTTCTATGACTTTTTGTGAACGTGCAAAAGAGCCAAGAAAAACATCAGGGGTTTCAAACCTAGGGTCGCCTTATGGCTCTACAGGGCAGTACTGCTGCCTAGACTAACCTATGCTGCAATAGTCTGGTGGTCCAGGGTGAAAAAACTCTAGACAAAAAACATGCTGAAAAGCCTTCAAAGTAACTACATGAGGGCTGCAACTGGTGTCATGAAGATCACAACAACAGAGGGATTAGAGGTGGCACTCTGCTGCCCGCCTCTGAAAAAGATGCGGGCAGCAGAGTGCTGAGTACGATGCTATGTATTTTCAAAATATTTTAAGAAGTCGTTATGAGCATACATGTTGATTTTAAGCAGATAGAGTCGGATGGACCTCTTGAAAATATCGATGTTTTTAATCGCTTTTAATCTTTCGGGCAATTTCTTAAAAAGTTTGAGGCCTCGACTAGTCTCGACTAGAAGTATCGACTAGTCGCCTGCAACTTGGCAGTACGTGCTACGAACGGTTGGAGATACAGGGTTTTATTCCTGGTGTAATGCCGATGTACTTCGTCGTGGGATATGGCCTAGCTGTTATTGCAATAGAATTCGCAAAGAGCTTCTTGAGCAAAAATCGCATATACGGTCAATATCCCTAGTTTTTGGAAGTGTTCACGACATGACTGCCGTGGACCAATACCTACTATCGCACGTATGGCTCTTTTCTGGAGAGTGAATATACTGTGGATGTGCGCTGCATTACCCCATAAAAGAATACCACAGCGCAGGTGTGACTCAACTAGCGCGTAATAGGCCGATATTACTTCAATTCTCCACAAACAACTTCTGATGCGTAATAGAGCATAGCAGGCTGACGAAAGTTTTGACTTAACATGCTCCATGACATCATTCCATTTAGATGTAGTCCGAGGAATTTATCTGATTCCGCAAGTTCAACCGGGTAGTTAACTTTTATAGATGATGTCTTGCTATTAAAATTTAAAATAACAGTTTTAGATATATTTAGAGACTGAACTGTTTAGGTGACTGGAAGTAAGGAGGGCCCAATCATCCTGAGGTAAACCTTCTCCACAAAAGCCCATTTACCCTGACCCAGGATCGACTACTAAAAAAATTTTTGATAGAGAAGTCCTATAAAATCCTAATCCCCACCAGGGAAAACTGGAAGAATCCGCATTGGATCTAAAGCCACAACGCGGACGCCTGGTTCACCGACGGATCAGGAACAAATTGACGTTTTGGGGCAGGCGTGTGCGGATCCAAAAGCAACCACAGAATCAGCATCCCCCTTGGACAATATGCCACGGTTTTCCAAGCTGAGGTGTTTACCATATTGGAATGCATAAAACTCCAAAGTCGACTTGACGTAAAAAATAGAAAAATCCTCATCTGATCTGACAGCAGAGCAGCATTGGACGCTCTGGCTAAATCCACCACAGGATCTTCTGTGGTCTGGGGCTGCATGCAAGAGTACTGTCTCCCAAGCAGCGGGGGTGGATGTTGACCTGTCGTAAACCACTCTTGAAATGACCATTAGGCTACCTGATCCTGAATTCAGAGCCGGGTAAAAGATGCCTTTGGTCCGCGATAGATTCAAACTGAATCACCGCTGAACATACGGTAGTTAGAGGTGGCGCAAGTTACTTCGGGCGATGGCCAGTCTGGACGTTAGAGGCATCCTGATGGTTAATTCCAGACGCAGATATCCTACCTTAACTAGTTGTCAGGGGCGAGTCTGCCAGCTGGGTACCTTTCCCGGTGCCTCGCCGTAAGGCGTTGGCCTCTGATGGGCCCCTGGATTTGCTGGACTGTAGGTTTGTACCGTCCTAAAGTCTTCTACGCTCATCCCATGGATGTCAGGACGATCACATATCGTTATACCAGCCTGAGGGTGACGGGTTCGCTCGTTGTAGTTGACACCACCCGACATTCTAAGCCTAATTGGCTCCGACAACGTTTGACCGATCGCCATGAAAGTTGGCACATATTAGAATTATTTTATAGAGAAGTTTTTTATTGTATCCGTTTTATTATAACACCACTAGATGGCTTTGCAACGCATAAACTTCTATAACGCCCAACGAATCGCCATGAAAATTGGTATACGTAGATATGTAAGCACGCATAATCTTTTCGCGCTATTAACTTTGTTGTATCTCGCCCATAGATGGCGTTGCAGAACATCTACTTATATACCGTTCCACCAATTTCCATGGACAATAACATACAATACAATACAACTTAGTTCTGCTCCAGTAGGTAGGCTTTCCTACACTTGTATGCGTCTTTGCTTCTAAAATTTTAAGTTATATAATTAATTAAAGAATATTAAATATCTTGATATAGTTGTGACAATATAAATTCATTTTAGTAAATTATAATCGGTTTGAAAACCATTGAAAAATAGGAAATAATCTAATAATCGAAATTGCTGATCAAAATAAGAGCTCAATGTCTGTAGTTATAATTATCAAGGCAATAATATGATGGTAATGCAAATAGATAAACGTATACTAAAATATATAAATTTAAATCAATTGTGAAATCTAGCAACAAAAAATAAAAATAAAATTAAAAATAAGCAAGTCGTCGATAAAAATAAAAATAAAAATTACGCTCTTTGGCAAAGTTGATTATCATGAATTTTCCGTTATTTCACATTAGGATCCTCTTGGAATAAGGATTCAGCATTATCCTAATCTCTTAAGTCATATACTGGATTCTTGACTAGGCCATGGATTCTTGACTAGAACATTGGTATACATAGGTATTTGAGAACGAAAATAACATGGGCAACGCCGGGTAATACCATTAGTAATATATAAAAACTGTATTTTAAGCTCACGAGAAAGCAATAATTATAGTCGGTGTCGATAATTGTAATCGCAAAATATAATATAATATTAATCATATGTATTCAAGAATATATTTAAATAATATGTATGACTATATTATGCAACATGTATTGACATAAAATTTTATTTACTTATTATGACGCCTCCCTTCCCAGTTCCCCGTATGTGTGTTTTATTCTTCAGAAGAAAAATAAGTGTTAATTAAGTGTAAAATAAGTGTTAAGTGTTAAAAAAAAATTGTGCAAAATAAGTGTTAAGTGTTTAAATTATGAATGTTTTAGTGAAACATTACCATAATCTTTGAAACTTAATATTTTTTATCAAATGTATTGTAACAGCCGTATGTTTCCTAATTATATTATCTATTAATTATTTGTGTAAGTAGAAGGATGAGGAAATTAAAAGTCGACACGCGCTGGTTGTTTTGGAGGAACAGATAAAACCACCTCTTCCTTGCTACTAACTAGATACGTAAGCTTTTAACAAAATGAGATTCACGCTCATTTGTAGTCAAAAGTACTCAAGTCAGGCTAAATACTCATTATCCATTGTTCAAACAATTGAAAACTGGCACTTTATCGTCTCGTGTGATTGTCTATAGGCAGACATTCAAATTTGCCAAGCTTTTAAGCCCTTCCCTCAGAGATTGCTACCCTAAAGTATTACAATACGGCCTAAGAAGGATGCTGTGGAACGCACCCCTTTCGCCTTCTAAGCTCCTTCGGGATTACAGTTGAATATTGCCCCGGGATATTTACGAAGACGCGTAAGCTCAATCGCGTGAGTAAACTAATATTTATTTTGCTGCTTGCTACAACAATTGGTACCTTATAGTTCATTTATTTTCAGATAATGTATACTACCGCTCAAAAGTATTTGGGCACCTACTTTTTATTGTACTGATTATATGGGAGATAATGGGCTCTCTTGCAGTAAAGCGGTATTTACTCACCGCTTTTGCCTAAATCTAGGAATTTTATCTATGTATCTAATTTTATCAGGTATTTTATTATATAAATGATAAATATTTTATCGACATGGTACCATTCCTGCGTTAACTGTCTTTTATTGCCCGAGTCGCCACTTTGTACTGCGGATAGTATAGAATATTTCATTGTATTGTATTGTAAAGTACTGTATTGCATTGTAACACCACGAATATTTCAAAGCATTTACACTAATTGCCGGGCCTGCATTAGTGCCTCGATTCGATTCTATTGCATTCATCAATGCCGTTGTTCAATCGCCCGTAATATTGGAAATTGCGCGCTCGATCTCCGACGTTCATTATCCCTTCAACAATCGCCGGCATCTCTGGAGCTTTGAATAAATTGATGTTGATATTTCGAAGTGAGGATATTTGCAGTATTTTCTATCCCATATAATAAACAGAATTGCCGATATCTCGGGCGCCAGCGCGGGCGCTGGCTCCCAAAAAAGCTCATTTGAAAATGTAATAAGTTTACTTTACTTTTCCGGTCCACCAAAAGGTAAAGTATCGTGAATGCGATAATATATTTTTTGAGATTTATCTCAAAAGCCGGAAATATCCATTTTGAGCCCCCCTAAGACGATTAAGATCATTTACAAAATGAAGTCTCTCTGTGTGTCTGTGTTCCTGTGTGTGTGCGTGTGTATGTGTGTATTCCTCCACTATAGCTCCCAAACCCTCAATCTGATTAAGCTGCAGTTTGTTATGAAGGCATCATTTCGTCACGGCAAGAGCTGAAAAGTGTCTCTAAAATCGGTCTACCAGGGGAAGCGCTAGTCATATACCAACATTGAAGTATTAGACTCATTTTATTTATTTATTTATTTATTTAAAGAACAGCGCATTTTTTAAAACTACAGTACATTACATATTATCATTAGAGGTTCCGTTGTAAATAGTAGCAAAAAAGAGAGTACCGCAGCCCAGTCCTTCTTTAGATCAACTCTGCCTAACTAGCCCTAGGCCCGTACTAAGGCAAGCGTACCAATAAAATAGTGGCTTGTGCGTACTTTAAACTACATTTGTTAAAAGAGAAGAAAAAAATAAAAAAATAGTATCTTATAATATTAGGACTTAACTTAAGGCAATAAACAATGTATTTAGAAATTAATCATTACTCTAAAAACTAGGTCATTGATATGTCAATGCGTCTGTCAGCCTGTCAGTCTGCAAATTACATTTGTAAAATACCTATCATAAAACACAATAAAATTAATTTCAATAACACGAAAAAAGTAAATAGTAAATAGGAATTGCAATAAATAGTGAAATAATCAAATTGAAATAATTATGGATGGAATAAGGAATTATAATAAATAGTCAAAAAATAAAATTGAAATGGTCAGAGGATTATCAAATTGAAATAGTCAATTATACATAAAATGTGCATATTACTAGTTATAATATAATTTTGGATGTAATCGAATTAAAAATTAATATCAATAATAAAGACCCACCAACAGCGATAAAAAAATACAATAATAATAAATTAAGTAAATCTACATAATGGGGTCAAAAATTTGGTGGCTAACATGCCGACCTTCATTCATGAGCCACCTGTGACATCGTTTTTTGAATTGGCCCTTATCGTGTACGTTCCTTATAGACTTATCCAATTTGTTGTATGCCCTGGGGCCTATACTCAGCAGGTGTCTCTGGCCAAAGGTTGTTTTCATTCGTCGGACGTCTATCATATTCGCTATGGATCGCCTTGTTCGGTGTACTTGTTGTGTGGACACTCTATTATTTTGAAATTGAATGGAAATCAGACAACAACTTAGATACTTGAAATTTGACAAATATATGCCATTTGGTTAGAATTTCTCTTAATATAAGCTACAATAATAATACATAAATTTCGCCATACATTTCAATCAAATATTGGCCCAACCTCGCCGTTAGAAACGAACCACGTCGCCCGAGGTTGTTGTAACGGAACCCAACCGGTTTTGTCCACCGGCTGAGAGTGGGCGCTCATAGATTTTATTTATGAAATTTATGGGCAAGTCGGGAAAGTCTCGGAGTACCACAACCGATATTTTTTAAATGTAATAAACTTGAGACATTAAAATATGGAAAAATACACCCTTACAAAATAAATAAAAACAGTTTCATTATTATTTCTCACGTATTTCGTTCCGTTTTTATTAAAAAAGGCTACAAGTGCAAGCGTTGTAGTCAATGGGGATTGGTACGTGTTCATCTATCCGCTGTTTCAAGCGTACAGCAACAATGGCAGATTTTTATTTTTTAATTATTTATTCAATTAGGCAAGACACAAAATACTCCGGGCTATACTACTTTAACAGGCTACCGGAAAGTTTAAAAACAATTGAAAAGGAAAGCTTTTTCAAAAAATTACTTAAAGAATTCTTATTAGACAAAGCTTTTTATTCGATCGATGAGTTTGTTAATTTTAAATATTTTTTTAATTTTTTTTTGCCATTTTTTTACAATTTTAAATAGCATTTTTAATTATTCTGACTTTTTCTGATTTTAATATCTTGATTATTTTTATTGATTATTTTAATTTGTGGTTTTAGTAAATACATCATAAAAATGATTTTGATGTCCTAAAAGCAATAATGAAGTAACTGTATGTACGTGGTTATAAATTTAGATATTGTAAAAACGGAATAATATACTGTAATTTAAATGTACCTAGATATTAAGTTTTTAAAATCTGTTTCCTGTAAAAAATGTACCTAGATATAATTTTTTTTTGGAAATAAATTGAAATTGAAATTGAAATTACTTGTACAAATAGACTTCACAGAATATTTTACTATAATTAGTTGAAGAGCAACTTATATTAATTAATATTATAGAACAAGAAACATACCTACCTAATTTTATATAAACAATGAGGAAGAAATAAATAACATACTTGATGCTAACAAATACTCTAAGGTATAAACTTTAAAATGGAGAGGACTAGCAACAACGCCGTCAAGATTTGATGCCATCGAAAGGAGCACTTAATACCGAAGTACACATGTAAACAGATGCCACCTACTAGGATTGGTGCATGACAATCGCTCCGCAAATAGATGGTGCTTACAAACATGATCATACAAAGGGGCATACCATAGCTAGCAAGCTAAGGCTGTCAGAAATTCGTTTCTGAGTAAGGGAGAATTATATCCTAAAGTGCATATAATAAATGCACTAAGATATAAAATTGACATCAATACCACTTGAAATACAGACACATTGAAAAATATTTTTGATTTAACACCATCATAATAATATATAAAAAATCGGTAAAAAAACGGAGAGGCTTGTCTGCTTGCCGGGAAAGTTTTTGGCTGCCACGACTGATTTTATTTGATTTCAGTAGCCCGCAGACGCGATTTTCTACGAGTGCCGGTAGATGTCAAATTCGTGTCAAACAGCTTTTATATGATACTTATTGCCTATTTTAAAGACAAATAGAAAAATCTAATAGAGTTCATTATCATAAATGAATACAATAATTTAAAATTATCGTTAATTGTTAGATCATAGAAACAGTCATTACATTAAAACAAATCTATAACTAAAATAATTAGATATAAATCCAAATAATATTACCTGAAAATGATATTACTGATAGGTACTTTTATAGATTCTGATGATAATAAATATTAACATAATATTTTTCAGGTAACTGTATAAATATGCAACAACGAATAAACCCACGACCCGGTGGCATAGTGGTTAGGTCGCCTGATCTTACATTGGGTCCCGAGCTCGATTCCCGGCTGGGTCACCATTTTCCGTCGGGATAAAATAAACGGAATTGCATTTTTTATTCTGTCGAATACAATAACAAGACACACATGTTACACGGACATATACATATAACACGTCATAAATGGTTGGTTGTAAGAGAATGTCACATGACAATCAACCCGCCCATTTTGAAATTTCACAACAAAGAGTACAAACAAATTAAAAATAATAACCGGAATAATATTACTATAAAAAATATTGTTAAATCAATATATCATATTCAAAATTTTCATAGTTAACTAAACCTACTCAGTCAAGTTAGTGATACTAAAAATAAAATTATAAATAATAACCATGAAATAAAATAAAAAATACGCGAAATAAGTATAAAAATGTAAACAATGAAAATTATAAAAATATACAGATCAGAATAAAGTTTTAAACTAGGGAGTCAGATAATGTATAGCTTAGTTTCTGGTCTCTATTAATTAACAAGCTTTTTCAGATTCATCTATTAATTTAATATTATTATTTAATAAATTCCCCATTCGATGATTATTAATTTTTTTATTTTATTTTATTAATTTATTAAAGGTAAAGCACAAAATATAATTTCCTGCAGCATTACAAAAAAAAAATGGGTTTGGACCAGTAGCGAAAAGTAGAGCACACTGCAGTATCTTGGTCACTACGTCAACACCGCCTAACTAGGCCTAGGCCTGTACTAAGGCAGGTGTACCAGGAAATATTCTACCTGTGCACACAAAAAAAAATAAAAAAAATAACAACTAAACTTAAAAATTAAACATGTTAGAAAGATAAATTAAAATATCATCAAGAAGTATGACGATATCATCAAGATATCATCAAGAATCATCAAGAAATGATGATATGATATCATCAAGAAATATGATGCCACTTAGCAAATAGCTCAGGGAAGCTTAGTAGCTATTTGTTGGTATGGCACTCGAGGGAAATAATTACCCAGCTCGTCTTCAACTCAGTTGCAGCAGCATTATTGTATTTCAGGCTCATTTCCCATATGAATCCGTTTATTGGTTCAAGTTGTATATCAGCATCCGGTAGAAATGGCATCATTACAGTGATATATGAAGCCGCAACCTCCCATGCTATCCTTCCCCCTCCCCGCCCTCGATCGCCTGAAAGCGCCATTGTGAAAACCGCGAATTGGGCGAGTAACACTAGGGCGGTTTTATCGCGCACTCCTGAAATGCTACAATTTGTCGCGTTGAGCATGCGGCCGCTTAAGCGATAATGGACCAATAAATACAATGTGTGTCTTCGTTTAGAAAGTTTCATCAATTAATCGTATTAGCAAGTTTTCAAGTGAGCAAACTTGCGCAATATTTAACATGATTTCTAGATTAGTATCAAAATGGCAAGAATGACCATTATATGCGTACAAGACAGGAAAAAGAACAATAATTTAAAAAAGCTAAAAACACAACTGTCGACATATAAATTGTACTAAAAAGAACTAAAAGCTGTCGGGACCCTTTAAAAATATGTTTCCTAACTAAAACTGTCCCCTTACTATATAATATAATAATAAATTAATAGTTTAAAAAAAAACACTTAAAACACGCTTTTGGGCTATGATACGATATTCACATACACACGGCTATGATACGATATTCCATCATGGAATACCAGTGCCTATCTTCCGGCCTCATCATCAGACCTTGAAACCTAAACGTGGTCAAAGTTCATTCCAAGACTTTTCTAACAAGTCCAAACACAGCTATGATACGATGTTCCATCATGAAGTTCCAGTTCATATTTTCGGACTCCTTCATCAGATCAGTTCGACAGTACCATATTATTGTATTGTCATCAGAACTACATACAGATGCCAATTTTTATGACGCTACGATCCTTAGAAGATGGTTAAATTAGTTACCTTAGATTCCATTACATAGTTACATACAGGTCGACCTCATAAAAGCGTTGTAAAATCGAAGACTATCGTGGTTGTTTGCATTATAAATAGGATAGAAAACGGTCTACCCTGGACAACGGCGGCTGCAATGTCACCGAAACGTCGGCTGCTAGAAATTTCACGAGGTAAATTCGTTTTCTATCCTATTTATGATGTCCCCTAACTATAGTAAAAGATCATACTAACAAACAAAACCTGTATGAAGGTACATACCATACATAGTTGGATGGGATTCTGCTTTCCTCCTTTTTGATTAATGATGCATTGACTTTGTAGAGGTCAATTCAAATATATCATTTAAATCCTGTCCGTCCTACTTAAGTCATACAAATTGTTTGAACTTTTTAGCTCACTTGTTGTAACTCATTTTTTTACAATTAACATATGTTTATAAATATTAGAAACAATTCGTTTGCGCTGCGTTTTTACTTTCCTGACGACCTATCGGAAAGGAAAGTATTGTGATCGCGCTAAAAAAAAAATTTGAGATGAAGATGGGAATATATATTTTGAGACTCCCTGAGACGATTGAGACTATTTCCAGACCGATCTCTGTCTGTATGTATGTCTATGTCTGTATGTCTGTCTGTATGTATGTATTCTTCCACGATAGCGCCCAGACGCTTAATCGGATTGAGCTGAAATTTGGTATATAAGCTTCTGTTAACCGTCGGAGGAACCCATTAGTTTTTGGAGTCCCTACGCCCTACGGTTGTGGTACCTCCCATACAAATTTGGGGTTCCCGGCGAAAAAATTGTTTCCGCGATAGCGCCCAGACGCTTAATCTGTCTAAGTTAAAATTTGGCATAGAAGCTTCTGTTAACCATCGGAAGAACCTATTAGTTTTTGGGGTACTTACGACCAACGTTTGGGGTACCTGCCATACAAATTTGGGGTACTAGAGTAAAAAATGTCGCTGTTTTTTCGCACCTCCCCGGATACTAGTCAGGAAAGTCTTGGGGTGACACAACCGATTTTTTTAACACGCTTTTACTAGGTCGACTTGTATGCAACTAACTATGTAATGGAATCTAAGGTAACTAATTTAACCATCTTCCAAGGATCGTAGCGTCATGAAAATTGGCAGCTGTATGTAGTTCTGATGACAATACAATAATAATATGGTACTGTCGAACTGATCTGATGATGGAGTCGGAAGATATGAACTGGAACTTCATGATGGAACATCGTATCATAGCTGTGTTTGGACTTGTTAGAAAAGTCTTGTAATGAACTTTGACCACGATTAAGTTTCAAGGTCTGATCATGAAGCCGGAAGACAGGAACTGGCATTCCATGATGGAATATCGTATGTATCATAGTCGTGTTTGCACTTGTGAGAAAGGTCACGTAATGGACTTTGAACACGATCAGGTTTCAAGGTTACAACAAACCTTTTTTGGTTTTTACGTGCATTTATAAAAGCGTGTTTTTAGTGTTTTTTTTTTAAACTATTAATTTATTTATAATATATCCCTTCTATCCGTATTCGGCCATAGCAACTGCATTATAGACTTCTTAAATTTATTAATGGTTGAGGGTTTTTGCTGGTGTGACCTCAGGTGACTGATTTAGCCGATCTTGGCTTTGAATGTGCGAGAACATTGGGCGCACGTCAAGACTGTCGTGCACATCAAGACATGCACGACAAGATGTAACTATACTATATGACCGCTGGTGGTCGGGCCTCTCATGTTTTTTTATAAAAAAAAAAAAATAACTTTTTTTTTATTTATTTATAATGTAATCACTCCCGTTATCAAAAACCTTTTGCTATTTAGTGCGCGAATTTTCAACGCCAGATCGATAAAAATCAATTGGCCTTTGAGCAAAATATCTGGAGATGGCATTTTGTATAATATCCAATTTTTCCCCACATGTAGTGTTGAAGTGTTGTAGCGATCGGAATAAATGGAAATCCGATAGTGCAATGTCGGGTGAGTATGGTGGGCGAGGCAATACCACCCAAATTCATTATTTTTTCTAGGGTTAGTATTGCGTAGTGCGGTCTTGAATCACAGTGTTGTAAAATAACGCCTTTTCTGTTAGTAATTTATTTTATTTTATTTATTTATACATTATTTATTTATTGCTGGATACTTTTCAATTAAATATTCACAAGGTGAAACCCGTCGAGATCGACGATCAGTTTACTGTGACAATATTATTTCAAAAATATTTCAAATAATAATATTTCAAAAATATTGTTCTCGTTATATTGCGCAATTCACGCACTTTTGAGGTCTCTCGTGCCAATACCAACTACGGGAAAAAATCCATCGCTTATAGGCTGATGTGCACGTACGACTCTCGTTTCTCCACCATCGACATTTTCAAACTCAACCAACCGACGTTTGTTAAAGAATTATTCAAATCAATTGCACCTAACGAGCTTGTTAACACCTATCGTTCTTAGTTATATACTTTACATGCAACATATCAGTAGCTACTACAAATATTTATAAATATCTATAAATAATTATTATATATCTATAAATATCTATAAACATCAATAAATATATGTATCTATATATCCACTATACGACATATCTATATCTTTATTTATATCTATATACATATACACATAACATCGCCTAACTCCTTCTTCCTAATCACTTCTTCCAATTCCTTACCTCTCCCATCGGTTTTCTATATAAATTTTATATTTAATATGAACTTAGTTTATTTTACAATTAATTTTTAAGTGTAATATGCTGAAATCCAAATGTGTAATATGCGGAAATCTGTTACTTTCGTAGGAAACGATTATCGGCGTAACATTTTTCTTTTTTTTCTATATTATGTACATACACACGTATGTCAATTGTATGCGCTGTATGTTTCCAGAAATAAAATTAAAATATATATATATATATATATATATATATATATATATATATATATATATATATATATATATATATATATATATATATATATATATATATATATATATATATATATATATATATATATATATATATATATATATATATATATATATATATATATATATATTTCCTAACGACGTCACCCCTCGTCATTAATTAATTAATGGGGAAATCAGTTAAATTCGTATCAAACAGTTTATTTAAAAAATCAACAACACTGCAATATATCGCACAGATGATGCGGCCCTCGCCCACAGGACTCGGTTCGAATATCCATTGTGCTGAATGCGATTGATATGCATTTATTCATACCGCAATGATATCGCAACTGATTGGCGTTTTATATGCCGCTGGCGTCGGTACAACGGCATTGGGGTAGCCACCCCACCGCAACGAATCCAGCTGAACAAATTGCGTACTACGATATACAATGTATCGTTCAACAAGGCAGTATTGGCGTAAGTTGAAAAAAAATATGCGTGTCAGCTCCGACATGCCACTGCAGTTTACTCTTTAAGTGCGATTGTTATTCAATATTCAATATTCAAAGGGGGTAAATAAACGCATCTCTTATAATATTGAAAGCATGTATTATTCTAACTATATTATTTCGTGTTTTATTATTCGATTCTAATCAAACATACTGTTGCCATCTATCGAGCGGCTCTCAAAATACGTCGGAAAATCAGCTAGCACATCACATCTGAAATTTCTTTTTGTACATCATTTCTACATTCGTCGTTCTAGACTCCGGTACCAGCGGGTTACCGGTTACCTCTCTATCTCTTTCTAGCGTGCGTGCGGAAGAGACGCGCGCAGTCCTCGCTGCGAAATTTTCGATACAAGACTCCAAGATAAGTTAAAAAACACAGCTTTTGTTATGTACCGCCTTATACGCCGTGTATAAGTGGATCTGAATAATTAATCACGCCTTGTCGAGAGAGAGCACATTTTAATCCTTTTTGTTCTGACATGACACATTGTACACTACTTAACATTATTTTCTGGCCTAGTCTAAACTGTCCCACATTTCGGGTCCAGTGTAATCTGTCCAAGACACCACAGCTTTCTATCTCTTTCTGGCGTGCGTGCGAAAGAGACGCCCGCAGTCCTCGCTGCGTATTTTTTGATCTACGTCGCCCAGTCTTCCTTTCAATTTTCGATCTTTACTGACATTAAACGTAATGCTGGATTTTACTACCCATGAAATTGTCATGTCGGGACTTTAAATGAAATCGATTCTTAAGAAGTAAACTACAAAAACATATCTTTAGCAATTAAAAAATATATCATTAACAATATCGTAACATCAAGAGATATATTGATATTATTAGTCAGCGGATTAATGTCTATATTAACATCAATCAAAGCAGTTACAGTACAATAAATATAATAGATTAGAAGAATTTGGATCTGTTCAAGGGAGGTTATGATTGATTTTAAGCTTTGTTACTTCTTTGCAATTAATTTGTCTGATAAAATGAAGTAAGTTAATGTATGATAAATGTATGAAACGACATTCCTGCAGCATTACATAATATTCGTGTTTGTACAACTATTAAAAAAAAAAGCACATTTCAGCATCTTGATCAATACGTCAGCGCCTCGTAACTAGGCCTAGGCCTGTAGTAAGGCAGGCGTACCAAAAAAATATCTTACTTGAGCACATCTTTGGTTTTAATTTAAAGAAAACACAAAACAAATCAAATTGGATACTCATAAGTATTTAAAAAATTACGAATTATCATTAGATTAAGGATTGAATTTAAATTAGGTATTTTTTTTTAAATATATAGTTTTAGAAAACCACTAAAAAACGCTTTTATAAATGCACGTAAAATAATATCTTTACCTTTAGTTGTTTTGGACATAACCAGCAACCGACAACTCACGTCAATATACATCGTATATAGATATATCAATATTATTCTATTTACACTATCCATGTACAGGTCTATATATATTTTATATAGGCACCTATGTCAATATTTACACTATTTACACTCAATATTTACAATTCAATATATAATAGGGTTGCTATAACCTTGAAACCTGATCGTGTTCAAAGTCCATTACGTGAACTTTCTCGACTATGATACGATATTCCGTCATGGAATGCCAGTTCCTGTCTTCTGGCTTCATCATCAGACCTAGAAACCTAATCGTGGTCAAAGTTCATTCCAAGACTTTTCTAGCAAGTGCAAACACAGCTATAATATGATGTTCCATCATGAAGTTCCAGTTTCGACTTCCGACTCCATCATCAGATCAGTTCGACAGTACCATATTATTGTATTGTCATCAGAACTACATACATCTGCCAATTTTCATGACGCTACGATCCTTGGAAGATGGTTAAATTAGTTACCTTAGATTCCATTACATAGTTACATACAGGTCAACCTAATAAAAGCGTGTTAAAAATAGTCAAAATTATGGATTTATATTTTTGGTATGCATATATATTTTGTACTTTGACGTGTATGTATATTTTGCACTTATGTTTAGCTATGTTGCTTTGGATGACAGAAACCTTTTACCCGTAAATGTTTGGCCGCGGAAGATTTATATCATCCAAAATCGGCGGTTGAACGTTTCACCCGAATTACCATACATAAGTGTATTGCCACAGGATAGGCAGGGTCGTGCTATTTCGAATTCTAAAATGCTTGGATACAAACATAATGAAAACCGCTGCTGCAATTTTATCAACAACAAGGCTTAAATATCGCAATTGATATACATACAGTGTGTTATTACTGCACGGGTATTTTTTTTGTGAATGAATCAATACAACAAAATAAAAAACTTTTCATAAAAAATTTGTTTTTTTTCAAAACTTGTTTTTTTTTTTATTTTTTTATATGATTACTATGAGAATATTTTTATATATGATTATATATAAAAATCATATTTTTATATATGATCAAAAAGCTATGATCACGATGCGCTATCTAGCGGTTGGTAAAATGTCGCTGATACTGTTTATTTACGATTTATTACCTACCGCTAGATAACGCAGCGCGCTCAAACGCTTCTTAAATTTTTAATAAACAGTCAATTTCTTCAAAATTTAAAATGAGAAAAAAAACAAAAAATATTTTTTCCAACAATTTTTTGTTCTTTTTTTTTAAATCAAAAGTTACTTATCACGTTGTACTGATTCACCCACAGAAAAAATGCCGGAGCAGTAATAACACCCCGTATATTTCCTTAGTGTAGTAAATTGCAGTATTATGTAGGATAGACAATAATATCGCCAAGAAATGTATTTTTAGGGCTATAATATAGAGACCGTGAAATCATCATCTTAAATATGCATGATAAAAGCTCTATTTTAGTTTTCTAAATATATGTGCCACATTTTACTGAGTGATTAAGGTGACATGATACCTGGGAACGACCATATCTGGAGAACTTACGCTTCATGATCTTTTTGAAAAATATAAACACTAATTTAACAAGGTTACCAATTTATAATTTAGAGTTTAAAACGTTTCTCATTACCTTGGACATTCGGGTTTTAAACTGTTTTCCGAGACTTTCAGGCTCGATTACTCTTACAATGTAAACGGTGAGTTGGTTTTATTTTAATTTAATTATATTGACTGGTTAATTCTCTAGCATCGCCCTTAGCCACATTTTTATTTAGGCCCTAAATTAATTACAATTAAATAAAACATGAGAGTGCTCTGAGAGTCCTATCCTAAATATGCTTTACCATTAACGCACTTAGACCACCACTGCGCAAATATAGTTTTAGTGTGACAGAGCTGCGATCGAACTTTTAGGGTCCGCCTGCTCACCGGCGCGGCGGCGCATACGCACTTAAAATCTGTTTGTAATCTGTGCACGTGGAATTTTCATCGGTTAAACCTTACAGCAGTAATCCCGCCTATTTCTTCGCGGGTCCGCCCGTTTTAGATACTCAGTTAGTATGTCGCCTTAACTTTTAAAACACATTACACAAATTATGCTCGTTTTGATTAATACAGTTTTGTCGTGAATATTATTTGGTTGACCATAAAAGACAGCGTGAAAAAAAAGTTATTCACTTACCTTATAGATACTAATATCATGGCGAATATTAAGTACTTCCCCAGAAGAGGAACAACTAACGAAGTCGGTGGAATGATCTCCACAACCAGGAGGAAGAACACGTGGAGACTAATGAGGATTGAGATGGACAGCGTCACCTGTGAACAGAAAATATATTCAAATACAATATTTTTGTTTTAAATACTCGTAATTTTTTTTAAGTAAGGTTTATCGTTATATATCGTTTTAGTAAGGTTTATCGGTATACGTTATAAGGTTTTTTGTAAGAGATACCTTAGAGATAAGGCGTTTTACTCACTGGAGGAATATTACTCGAGGGGAGTCTAAAATACTTTGGTGGCTAAAGTATTTAATGATCTCTTTTGCATTTTGTCTTGTATTTTCTTCTTTTTACATTATTCTTGTGTTTTTTTTTCTTCATTTTGTTTTGTTTATTTTATCTTTTCTTTACGATGAAAAAAATATATGTTTGTTTGCTAATATGTATGAATGTTCGCTAATCTGACTTGTATACCAGTATACCAATAAAATGAATATGAATATGTAATGAATATGAATATGAATATCTTAGAAATTATTTTACCAGTAAAAACGAACTAGGAAAAAATCTGAAGCCATAGAAGTTAACATGAAATCCCCGATTGAGACGTTTACCTACTGCTTTCAGTTATTTGTATCTACTATTTACCTAAGATATTAGACATCCACAATTTTTTCCCTCATTGACTCGCTCACCCATAATATTTTATATATATAATACTCATATTATGTGGTTTATTTTGACAGCCTTATTTATTTTAATCTATTTATTCTTATGATATTTTATCTATACGCCTATTATTATTTAATAATCCAGATAATAATGTGAAACGTATTTTTCCTGTAATCATTATATTATCAAAACGGCTAGTTGTAAAACATTGGTTGAGTTATCTAAAAAAAAGTTCCCGGTCTGTAGATGTGTCATCAAAGAGAAAAATAATGCACTCATCATCATCATCATCATATCATCATCATCATCATTTATTCATTCTATAAAAGCATTTCATAATACTGAGGAACATGTCAAATTTTACAATCATAGTTTACCGGATGATAAAACCGCTTTGATTAATTAAAAGGAAAAAAAAATAATTGTAATCAGAGGTGATTACTTAAAAATAGTCAAATTTACAAAATAATCAATAATCAAACAATAAATAATAATCAATACAATAAAAAAGAAAAATTCTGAAACATGCGTAATTAAAAACAATGTCAATAAAATCTAAAACTTAGGGCGAAAGTATAGTCATAATATGGTTATTTATAATCAAGCAATTGTGGACGCGAGGAGAAGAGATAAGAGAATATAACGAATACATCTTTTACTTCTATGGTGAAAAACAAGGTATATATGGAATGGGAAAGGAATATCTGACAGAATTGCGGTGCTCAATATACAGCTACCAGAATTTAAACAACCATCGTTGATTATCCAAGTACATGCACCCATAGAACAGGATACAAAAGTAGCGAAAGATAAATTTTACAAAGATCTGACAGATTTGATGCAAACGAAGAACAGAAATATAATGGGGGAGGCCTATGTCGAAGGACAACCTGACCAAAACACTGGCTGCTGAAGAATAATATTATGATACCTTATTTAAAAATTATATTTAAAAAAATTATATATATATTGTTTTACCACATAAGGCAAAATTGTATAATACGGTCAGCGAATAAAGGCTTTTATTATTATTATTATTATATAATTGTGGACGCAATATTATAAAAGTCGTCCAGTTTGTAAAGAACATGTTTGACTAACTGATTTTTCAAGCAGATTTTATATGCTGCTATCTCAAGTCTTCTCGTCGATGACGGCAAAGCATTGAACAATTTAAAACTAATATATACAAATATTTTTTGATATTTAGTCAAGCATACTTTAGGCAATAATACATTGTTTTTATGTCGCCTATTATGGCTATGTCGAGTGGAGTGAAGCTCGCACGAAGCCAGCAACACAGAACTACAAGAGCATCTGCAAGCTTGAATTATGCCGTTCCCCGAGTTAATTCATCATTTGCCCAAAGGCAACTAAACTTTATCGCACCCAAAATATTCAACCGTCTTGATGACGACATAAAAAAATTGAAAGTACCTTTTTATTCAATAATGGTTTCTTGACGATATAGGTCGTTCAAGGACAGATAATGATCTTCTGCAAATCACCTCTTAGAAATAATATACCTGCATAAATGTGATATAAGATAATAAACATATTGTAACATATATTTGTATGTGTGTATGTATGTATATGTATATGTATATATGTGTATATGTATATGTGTGTGTATAATTGGATGTGTCCTAAGTCAGTTATACTTCTCCACCCAAGTCTGAAAATAAATCGTATGCCCAGATACAGGCTATACTCGGCCTAGTTGGGCATGCGCTGCGCATGGTCATGTGAATGTGGGTCGTCGTTTACTTCGCCCCATTACTTAGTATGACCATTTTATGAATTTCGCATGCTATGTTTAAAATAAATAAATAAAATAAAATAAAATAACAACACACTCACTTACACACATGTTACACACTTCATAGTAGGGTTGGTTTGAAGACATTATAGTATGAAAATAAACCCGCCATGGTTCAAAATAAAGAGTAAACAATCTATATATTTCGATAAAAATAATAGTCTATTAATATAATTAAATTATAATATAGCAAGTTTGACACAGCCCCCTGTTTTGTATGAAGTATGCATACATTCATCGTTTTGAATCTACATTTGTTTCCACAAGTAGGTACTATTTGTTAGGATTCTTGTTACATTTATTCAATTCTGTTTCGTTGTATTATAACATTATAACTGGGACGGATATAAAGTCGGGTGCCATTTTGCTCAATCGACAACCACCTAAGCCTCCTCTATCCCTCTTCCTTTCCTCCTTGGTTCGGTATCTATATATCACCTATTCATACTTATACTCTACTGATTTTCACGAGTGGATTATTCATCAAATCCCCTCTTCCACACGATCGGATTAAACTGATTCACAATTCATCCGCACATCGATACCGGATCGGGTATAATTTCGGCATCAGCAATCCCGTATTAATTTATTATGGAATAAATGGAGAGATATTTCTGTACGTTTATCGAGTCCTTGTTAATACTTTCATATTTTTTATATTTTTACATAGGGGATTTGTAAAAGAGGGAGTCTGTTAGCAACTTATGGAAAAATACTATAAAGTACTATCGAGGAATCATCTACAACGGGCGCACCCGTCACTCTAGGAGGTTATCACAATAATGATCGTTCCTTTAACCTGGAGTGAGCGTGACTTAGGGACAACACAGTCCGCTGTCTAGTTACGCCGGGAGCTAATGGACCCTGTTGGCCACTAAGATCCATTTGTCTTATATCTTAGATCATGATCACTAAGGTCGGTCAATCGCACGGGTAAACACCTATTCGGCGGCCGCCATGCAGAAGTGCGAGACCGGGTAGGACTCTGGAATGCGGGCCAGTCTCCCATATGAGTTAACCTTTGGGCGCTCCTGGACCTTTTGCGCACAGTGCGGCGTCATTCAATCGATTGTGCATTCCGACTGACAGTCGGGGGAGTCTTGAAACAGTATTATTTCCTATAGAGCGGAAGTAGTTATCAACCTTACGGCAACTGCGCTTGTAAGGATCATTCGGCTACTCGATTCCGAGTGAAGAGCCGGGCAAAGGATGCCGTGGTCCGCGATATATACGGTAGACACCGTATCACTGCTACGTAAGGGAGAGGTCCGCGCAAGCGACCTCGAACCTGTAACCAATCGGGAGGAAGTAGGTATCCTGATGGTTAATTCCAGAAGAAGATATCCTCCTAAACTGGTAGTCAGGGGCGAGGCTGAGTACACCGGAAAAGTACCCGCTGGGTACCTTTCCCGGTGCCTGGTCTCTGACTGCATGTTGTCATAGTTTAACATTAGATTTGTATATTCTCTAAATCTTCTACATACATCCCACAGCTTAAAGAAGAATCTCATATCGTTATATCAGCCTGGGGTGAAGGGTTCGCCCGATGTAGTCGACACCGCCATACTGTCTAGTTAAGTCAACAACCAATTCAGGATCCAACGCCTTACGTAAGGTACTGGGAAGTACCCGCCCCACCCCTGACTATAGATTTTGGCGGATTTTCGCGCCCCTAGTCTAGTCACGGGTTCGAGGTCGCTTGCGTGGCTTTTACCTGACGTAAACGGATCTTCACTTTGAATATTTTACGGACTGAGGCGCCCTTTACCCGCCATTATCACTCGGGATCAGGTAGCCAACGCATCGATTCAAGGGTTGAAGACTTTAGGTCAACGACTACTATCCGCAGTCAAAGAAAACATAGGTCTCCAGACTCTTTTGGTTATTACCCGTCTGGGAATTTAACACCCAGCGAACCGGAGGGTGCAACAACCGCCCAGTTCCGCCTGATGTATTCCCATGAATCCGCGATAATCTAATCACAACCGCCTCCGACTTTAGGAATACAGCCGTGGCAAAGCTCACAGCGGCATGCGGTACTGACAAGGTAAGCCACTCTACGAGGAGGCTACCAGATCGGAGTTAAACGGTGAGCCGGACAGGCCTGATGACATAGAGTTTGGCTGACAAACCCCTAGCTGCACGGCTTCTTTAGAAAACAATGTAAAGTGCTTTACAAAAATAATTACAAGGATTACGTCCGGTAGTCATCACACCTCCTCCGTCATTAATAATCCACTCTTACCACTGTAATAGGCAACCAACCTGCGCTTGTTAGCATATTCAAGAAAAAACCGAAGTTAGGTATCTGGGTGTCTTAATAAACTCAAAATTGAGCTGGGATAACCAATTAGTACAACTGTCCTCGAGGTCTAGGAAGCTCGTTTTCGTATTAAGAGAATTACGCAACGTCCTTTCCTAATAACTCCCTAAATATGGTTTACATGGCACTATGTCAGTGTTTATGGGTGCACGGAATAATAGCGTGGGGAGCATGTGCAAAATCTGTCTTGGATCCTCTACTGAAAGCCCAAAAGCTTTTTGTTAAGGGTAATCAATAGAAGGCCCCAACGATATGATTCTAACATGCTTTTCCAAGAAAGTAAGGTGTTAGATATACGCCAGCTGTTTGTGAAACAGTCAATCATGTTTTTCCATCGAACCCTAGGTAAACGACCACGAAGCCAGAAACACAGAACTACAAGAGCATCTGCAGGCTTGAATTATGCCGTTTCCCGAGTTAATTCATCATTTGCCCAAAGGCAATTAAACTTTATCGCGCCCAAAATATTCAACCGTCTTGATGACGACATAAAAAAAATTGAAAGAAAATAAAAAAATGGCTTCTTGACGATATAGGTCGTTCAAGGACAGAGAATGATCTTCTGCAAATCATCTGCTAGAAACAATATACCTGCATAAATGTAATGTAAGATAATAAACATAATGTAACATATATGTGTGTGTGTGTATGCATGTATATATTTATGTATATACATATGTGTATATGTATATGTGTGTGAATAAGTGTATGTGTCCTACGTCAGTTATGCTTCTCCACCCAAGTCTGAAAATAAATCGTATGCCCAGATACAGGCTATACTCGGCCTAGTTGGGCATGCGCTGCGCATGGTCATGTGAATGTGGGTCGTCGTTTACTTCGCACCATTACTTGGTATGACCATTTTATGAATTTCACATGTTATGTTTAAAATAAATAAATAAATAAAATAAATAAAAATAAAAATAAATGGGCTCTGTATTGTTGTTTTTACTGTCGTGATGACGCACATAAAAGATTGGTTTAATTTCAAGGAATTGCCAACAAGCCAGAAGCCGCCCTGAGCGGGTTTATTAAGTATATTCGAAATACTAATGCAACGAGGAAAACTCATATCTGGATGCTCCGGGAACCGCTGTATAAATATATTTATTGCCATCATAAATGGCGCGTTTCATACGGGAAATGGTCGCCTCTTGTTTACGACATGCGTCCAATTCGAATATCGTATAGTAGTTTTACGGTCCCGGGTTTATAGCTTGAATATATAAAATAAGTAATGTCACAAGTATATCGCTTCTAATGGTCACCGTTGGGCAGGTAATTTGATACTAATCGATTTGAGAAAAGCACATCAAAATAATACTAAGGATTTCGCTGCCTGCTCTTAAAGACGAATTATGTCTCAACTTTAGCATCGATTGTTTTGAACAACCACGTCGAGATTGATAACAATCCATACATGCAAAGCCATGCAAGCGGCACACCGAAGTAGAGAAGTGGTGCAATAATAGGCTCTCTCAATTAATCCCTCAAAGATTTGATCCTCTTCACGAACAGCGGCCAAACAACTTAAAGTTACTAAAACTCTTTGGTTTTAAGGACACCATTTTTTTTTCTACCGTGTTTTTTTGTTGTTGTTATATTATAACAATTTATTATTGATTCGTTTGATTATTGACTTTGTTTAAACTATTTTTATTATTTAAGTTTTAAGTTGTAAAAAAATGTACGGCTAAAAGGCAGGTTGTGCGACACTGAATTATTGTAAAACTCCATGTTGCAGTGCGGTACAGAATAATTTTTAAACTTCTATAGAGTTGTCAACCTTACGGCAACTGCTCTTGAAACGACCATTCGACCACCCGAACCCGGGTGAATCAGCCGGGCAAATAATGCCCTGGTCCGCGATAGATACCGTATCACCGCTACGTAAGGGAGAGGACAGCGCAAGCGACCTTGATCATGTAACCAGTCAGGAGGCAGGAGGTATCCTTAAGGTTAATTCCAGATGGAGATATCGATCTAAACTGGTAGTCAGGGAGCGAGGCTGCCCGCTGATTACCATTCCTGGTGCTTTTCCCGGTCATGTGTCGCGTTTTTGATAAATCGTGTAAAGGATTAGATATATTTTATGATTCCATTAATTTAATAAAAGACTCGATCATACCTAGCCTATCTCCTACTTCTTAAGATTTCACTAACTGCGATCCTAATGTAATGCATTATATGATTACTATATTATAACATACTATTGTATTATATCATATTATGTATAATAAATATTATTATTCAATTACTCATACTTCTATTTTGCTCTATCCAAATAACCTTATTAACAACTTATTTGATTATTACTTTTCTTACCCTTATATTATTATTAGCTTTATTATAATTTTTTCTACTATCAACGTGTTCATGTTATTTCTGTTAATTCGTAATGAAAGCATTGCAAACTGTTCATAGGATAGTAAATTTGTTTGGTTTGTATATGTTTCTAAAATACAAGTATGATATATTTACTATCTGTAAGTTTGCTATAAAATAAAATAAATTGCTTTTCGTCACAAGTCTTCTGCGCTCAGCTCACAAGAGTTAGAACGATCTAATATAGTTAAAACTTTCTGAGGTGACGGGTTCACCCGTTGTAGTTGACAGGTCTAGTTGACGAAGTAAAGTCCTATCGCGACTTTTCTTTTATATATTAAATAAAATTACTAAATATTGACGACATTTATATTCTAAGTAGATATAAATAGGATGAAATTATGAAATAAATAAAAAAAATAATAATTAAATTTACATTTTTATTACAAAATTTTTGCTTTAAATTTTCTTTGTAGAAAGGCAACTTTGTACATAGGTAAGGACTTAATATAAAGATTTGTGTTGCCTCTTGTTACTTAACTTTCGAGCTACCTCCTTTTTAGATGGGGATGTCGCTTGAACGTTCATCTTACTTAAGAGAGTTTGTACATCAGCAGCACGTATCGTCGTCATCAAGATCCCCCCCCCCCCCCCCCTTCACCATTCTCTTTCCCCTTAGGGAGAAGACTATCCCATAAGGAAGAGGTATGAGCAGCCGCACGGTGTTCCATTAAATAGAACACTAATGCTTTTTGATTACTATGTTATTATTATCACTAGTACCTTTTAGGATAATTCTAAATTTTATTTAATATTTATATTTTATTTTGTTTGATTTTGTTGGATTTTATTTTATTTTATGTCCATAAACATTGTTAAAAATTAGTAGGTGGATATTAATAGAAATTAGTAGTGATAGAAATTAATAGCTTTAAATCAACTCGTATTAGTTTCCCTGTTTGTTTGATTCTAGATTTTGTGAATATTCTTATATTTTGATTTAATGAATTTCTTTTATTTATTATTTTAATTTATATTTAGCAGTTAAATGTATCCGAGCCTACCTTAGTCCGGAAGTCTTGTGAGATACAGTTAGGTTAGGTTTCATTAATTGAATTAGTTATAATGATTTTTGAGGGAATGAAAACGGCTATCTGCAGGAAACGTGTTTATTAAGTTAAAAATGGGTCGTTTCATTCCAACTTTCCCGGCAAGTAGCCAAGTATTGAGCGCCCTCTCTCGGCCATCTGACGATTCCGGCTGGGTTCCATTGCGACGCAGCGAGCGGCGCGGTAAGTTTCATGGCTAAGGGTGAGGTTTGGTCAAGCGCCAACAGATTGCGTTAATATTTAATTAAATATGTGGAAGAATTTAAATATAATTAGTGTAGCTTGTATATGAGATATTCCAACCAAAATTGCACAATGTGGTTTCGGCCTATCAAGTTATCAGTTTAGTAAATTTCAAGTATCTAAGTCTAACATTTGGGAATTGAAATATCACTAATGCGCTCCCTGGTGAACTGATTTCATCCACTACCGTTTCAACTCTTGCCGTGACCAATGATGCCTGCATGCCAAATTTCAGTTCAATCGGATTAAGCGTTTGGACGCTATCGTGGAGGAATTCATACAGACAGACACACAAACAGACTTCAATGTGGAAATAGTCATTATCGTCTCAGGGGGCTCAAAATAAATATTTCCGTCTTCATCTCGAGAAAAAAACAGAGACTTCCCAAACTTTCCCTCTCCTGGCCAGGAAAGTATACATTCTCAAATTACAGGTTGTATTATTCTATCTGCTTGAATTTGAGTAAATGCTTTAAAGGCGGGGTTTCTCTGCCTATTTAAAAAAAATATTGTTTCTTACGTAAAAAGATAACCACATTTTTAAAAAGAGGCGGCAATTTGTTTCAATAAGGTCTGGCAAGAAGGTTGGTTGATAAAATGTTTTCAATCAAAACGTCTGCAACTTTGTGACTGTTTTTTTTCAGTAAATTCGTTTTGTCGTGCAAAAGTTGTTTTATTCTCAAGCTTCGATATGATTGTTGACAATACACGTTTGCTTTAACTGTTGAACAATATCGCAAGAAGCTGTAATGGATAACACCGGCACAGGATAATGACAGGAAAGCACATCATGAAGCATGGGGGAATATGAACCTGCCCCCCCCCCCCTCCCCCTCTGGAATACTTATTCCCTATTGAAAGGTATGTTGCAAATCCAGAGTTGGAACCAAACTGTGTAACATCATGGTTCTCGACATTTAAAGATCTTACTCTAGTTGATAACAGGAGCATATTGATGTGTCTTAATTACTACGGGCGAACCCGCCACTCCAGGGTGTTAATAGAGACAATAGCCTTTGTCTCCCACGGAGTGAATCCACAGTAAAACTACGACGACGGCCCGTAAGAGTCTGTAACGGCCCTTAAGTACCGTTACATGCAAATCAACAAGAACATTGATTTCCAGTGAAATGCACTGACACAAATTCAGCCATTATTTTACCTCGTGCAGCGATGAATCAGCACGATGAAACAATACTTTTACTCGGAATATTTTGAATTGCATCATTTATCGGCCTAATAAACCGGCGAAAAAGCAACCAAAGTATCATTCCTCGAGTGATCACGTCCCCAAGATAGCGACGGCACAACTTGGGTTGTCGACTACAGCGGGCGAGCCCGTCGCCTCAGGAAGTTTTAACGATTAGTCGTTCTATCTCCCTGGAGTGAGAACAAAACAAAAGACTTGAGGACAAAACAGTCCACCGTCTTGAGTGTTGACCCGTGCGTTTGAACGACCGTATCCAACTGAGTCTTAATGACCAAACTGCAACAGGGCCCATTAGCACCCGGTAGTACCTAACACCAGTACGAAAAATCTAGTCAAATCGATAAAATTCGATTAATTCACTTATAGTAACTAGTTTGTATGAAGGGAAACACCATGCGCCGCGTCGGAATTCCATTCAAGTTAAGGGAAGGAGGGGAGAGGGGTGTTAAGTACCTCGGAATCTGTACGTCCGCTGAGATGACGCCAGCGACAGAGCGGCGCGGCGGCGCGGGCGGCTTCAGCTTAGTGACATTAAGAGGCGGGGGAGCGGGTCGAGACTTGTATCCGGAAACATTTCACGCTTTACCCGAAGTCACTTGAAAAGCATTTAATAATAAAGCGCGAAAGCACGCGAATCCGGAAATAAATTTTTCGGAAGTCGGACGCATGCCTGTGAAACGACGACGTCTCTAGAGCCTAATTACTTTATGAACATGTTAATCAATGCGTTATTTGCTATAGTTTTGGTCTTGACAGCAATAATATATCTCTACTAGCTGCGCCCCGCAGTTTCGCCCTCGTAGTGATGGAAAATTCATGATAGAAAACCATATATCTTTATAAATTATAGCCTATGTGTTATTCTGATGTGTAAGCTATATTATTGTAAAGTTTCATCAAAATCCATTCAGTAGTTTTTGCATGAAAGAGTAACAAACATACATATATACATACAAACTTTCGCGTTTATAATATTATTAGTAGGATAGTAGGATAGAATTTAAATTTCTAATGTCAATTTCTTAGATTGATTTCCTACTTACTTGACAGTTATCGTTATATTTTAGATAATTCACACTATATCTTTATAAATTATAGCCTATGTGTTATTCTGATGTGTAAGCTATATTATTGTAAAGTTTCGTCAAAATCCATACAGCAGTTTTTGCGTGAAAGAGTAACCAACATCCATACATACATACAAACTTTCGCGTTTATAATATTAGTAGGATTAAACCAACCAATGCATGTTCAAAAGCAGCGGTGTGTAGGAAATGGAAGGAATACAATTTTCGAACTTTAATCTGTATTTGAACTATTTAGGCGGTAAACACATTGATATATGATCCCCTAGGTGGGCCTTTCGAAAATTACCAGTTCAAAACCACTACTGAAAGCCGGCCAGCAGTAGTTTGGTCGCAGTCCGCTGGCAGACAGCCGACCATTTCCGGTGTGAGAGCTGCCGCGAAGAATATTGGCGAGTTATTCTCTCGCATACTGTTAAATGTATTGCTCTCTCTGTCACATCAATTACAAGCATAGGTATGTGGAGCCAACTTATTTGTATCTGAGGGCATGTCTAGCTAATATATCGATGGGTAAACATACTAAAGTTCCCATTCCTTGGAGGCACATAGAAGGGCGCATTATTAATTTTTACTCGCTTTTATTTACCTTGCAATGTTTGTTAGTTTGTTAGTTTGTTTGTTGAGATCAAATCTTGCTAGCTAAATAAGAGCCACTTCCTCTTATCCTAGAAATTTTAACTTTATATGTTGGCTCAGTTCCGATGACAATGCATTTTTATGGTGAGCATGATCTAATTCTATACCCAGAACCGGCTACCGATGAGTACACGCTTCCATGGTCAACAGCACAGACACACAATTCTGTATACGCATTTAATTATGATAGCCCGTTCTAAATATTAACATGACGGCCGCTGCACCCAGAGTTGACTTCCAATGAGAGGACTCCTCAACGGTCAACAGCAGGGACAATATTTTTTGTATGCTCATTCAATTATGATAGCCCGTTAACGTTGCATGCTTTGTGAGCTTTAAAATTCCCGCATTAAAATCCAGTTTGCCTTATTTACAAGATATAGACACGTTCCAGGAATAAGAGTAATCGGGAAAAGCGGTGGCTCTATTTAGGATAATACACAAATTTCGGTGGTAGCAAATAATTACCGATTGAATGCTAACCGATACATCAATCAGCTGAATAAGTAATAATTACTTCCCGCAAATAAACAAAGCGATAATAATAGTAAATCAAAATGGATGAGGCCGCCATAGTTTTCGATTCAAGCAATTACTGCCAATTTTCGCTCACAGTCCGCATTGATGAGTCAAATTTCTATTCATCTCATTTATAGCAAAAGAATTCAAAGCCTCTGTCAATTAAACGAAAGCCCCTAAAAGCTTCAATGTCGTAAAGTTTCAAACTCAATAAACGTCACATCGCTCTCATTCCGTGCGTATTAGGAACTCCTTTTAACGGCTTATTTCATTATCACAGCCGAGAAGAGCAAAGAGAGTATTAAAATTTAACGATATAACGTGTTTTTATGGCGGTAGCGAAGTTGTATCGTTTGGCAAGATAAATATTACGCAAATTAACAGACACAAGCCCATTCTAAGAGGAGTTAGAGTATTTAGTACTCAGTATTCAATTTATTTATTCAGAATATACATTAAAAGCATGAATTATGAATTAAAGCTAATTATCGCATATTAGAATTCGTCAGTGTATATGTAGATATAAAACTATTAAAGCATAAATATTAATTCGACAATAGCGTTGACTAAAGTCGGCTTTACACGGCAGACAAATAAAATAAAAAATAAAAAAATAGAGCTGAATCCATGTACATGAGTATACATATAAAATAGATAATTATTATAAGAAAATTAATAGTCATCAAGCACTTTATACAAAAAATAATGACACAATAGGAAGTATCAAAACAAAATTGGAAAAAAACAACGTATGTACCTATATGATCAGGTATGTTACATTACACATTGTAATCTACATATTAAATATTAAATTCATAATATTATAATTAAATAATAAAAACTAAAATGAGGTACCTGAAAGTTACATATTAATGTTATTCCCATTTGAAAGAATTGGCATGCTCAAAAAAATCACCCAGCTTATAGAAAGCATGTGTGGATTGCAGCTTTTGTTTCATAAATCTTTTAAACGCCTTTGTTTCCATCTTTCTTGTGGAGAGTGGTAGCTGGTTAAAGAGCTTATACATAGCTCAAATATCCAAAGGACTTTTGTGTCTGCGTAAGGCGTAATTTAGGCAGGATAACGTCATCACGTCTGCGTGTATTGTGGGAGTGCATATCCCGTTTACCTCTTGTTCGTTAATATTTGATTTAGCATATAGTAGACATTGTAAAATATATTCAGACGTAAAAGTCAGTATTTTGTACTTAAGAAAATATGGTTCGCAGTGCTTGTCACGGGATACACCTGCAATTGCTCTCAATGCACTTTTCTGTAAAATGAAAACCCTAGAACTGTCTGTGGCATTCCCCCATATCAGTATACCATAAGTCATTTTAGAATGGAAGCAGGCATGATACTCAGTTATTGCAGCGATTTCACCAGCTAAGAATTTAATCTTTTTTATTGCATATATTGCCGAACTATATAGTCTACTGAAAACTGACCTTACGTATGGCCTCAGCCGGGCAATTGTCCATGTCTACAGCATTCGTACTTTTAGTCAACAGTTACTTTAAGAAGGGATACAACTCTAACCATCACGTTGTATAATCAATATCAAAAGAATTTTAACTATAAATTCGTGCTGACTTCGTTGGGCGGTAAAACTTTTTAACTGAGATAAAATTATGAGTGGGGTTCGGTTAGTACTGAGTGTTATGATTTATTTCCAAAAGAAGGGTTACATTTTTACTGCATATGTATGTATGTATTTGCATGCCAATTTGACTATAACACCGTTATTTGTAAGTATCTTCTTGTGAGTGTCTTATTTGTGAGCGTATTATCTCTAACTATTTATGCAGTAAAAGGGAAATTATATGCAGTAAAAGGGAAAAGTCTTTTGTTTTAAACACTTGAGATGATAAATTTACTTATTTTGATAAGAATTCATAATTGTTGATAATATGACCAATAAACACGACCTAACGATTTGAATTATTTTTTTAATATAAAATACTACTTTTTGTGACTTAAATATAAAAGTTAGACATATACTGTCGCTGACTTTTTTGTAGGCATTATTAAGCTCTACAACTTTTCTCTAGAACGTAATAATATATCTCTCATCGTTAAGGCAGCGTTAGTTAGAAACGTTTTCGTTCGACCCCTTATTCTCCGACTTACTTTGCAAATCCGACTACCACGATAAAGTCTTTATTTTTCGGATTAATATATAGCCGATGACACACAAATAACGTGGCTTTCTATTGGTAAAAGAATTTTCGGAATCGGTTCAGTAGATCCAGAGACTACTTCCTACAATATCACAAACTTTACCTCGTTGTAATATTAGTATAGATAAATTTATTTATTTATAATTTACAAGCTGGTGCCCGCGGCTTCGCTTCACGTAATGTTTCGTTTGTGTAATGTGTAATGATGGCGTTATGAGACGCTAACTTTAGAGACGCTACCTTTAGAGACAATATGCCTTTTGAGACACTACCTTTAGGTATAAAGTGCAATCATTTAAGACGCTCCCTGAGAGGTTTATTTATGCAAAGCACACTACCTATCTCATAGACGTCGGTACGCGCCTTGTCCCTTGCCACCCGTCGTCTTCCGCTAAACCTTGATGAGCCAGCCGCCGCCGCGCTACCGCCAGATATTTCGAGGTGCTTGCACGCGTTACTAATATCATGATATCTCTTAAATTATATCACCTAAGAACTTATAGTGTATGGAAAATTTTATTTCCATTTAAATCGTGATGATAAAGTAATATATTTTTATAAGGATTCATATTTTATTGTTAATCTTGAACTAAACATTGCCTAATTCAGTCTTGAACTAAACATTATGTTTAATGACATAAAATCAGTTATTGTAGTTTAAATATAAAAGGTGTATATACGCCGTCAGGAACCTTTTAGTAGACCTTTCTAAGCACTATGATTTTGCCATAAATTATTTTAACATATATAAAACCGTTATAAATAGGATAAAAAACGATTTTATATATATAAAACCGTTTCGTCAGCGCATGCCCATAAAACAACTCATCAGCACATTTTCCTCCGACTTGATTTTTAAATATCCTGATTTTGTATTGAAAACCAATATTTATCACAATAAAATATATCTCATGGCACTCATCAATAATGTATCTTTCCATTGGTGAGAGAATTTTAAAAATATGATAAGAAGTACATACAAACTTTACATTTTTATATTATAAGTATAGATAAATAAAAAAATATATATTTATTATTATTTATAATTATAATTCAATCTGTTGATTAATTCTCTCAAGGGTTCGGAAATCGTACCACATTCAATAGTTTTTCAGTAAAATTCAGAAAAAATAAGAAATCCGAAAAAAGAAAAAAATTCGTAAGGTCAACAAATTATCTCTAGTGCCATTCAACTCTCTTTAATTTAATATTTATTATCAAGAAACTCGCGTAGAGTGTAGAAAATACACACATAAAATAAACAATTAAAATGTCACAATAAAATAATATAACATAAATCCCTACGTTAAACTCACTCAAAACGTATAAACACTTAGATAAAAATATTGTTTCAAACTTCTTTCAAATTCAACTAAAGTGTTTGTTTTTATTATACAATTTTATTATACAAAATCAAGTTTTGTGGCAGTATATTATAACAATTTACGCTTTTACATACATATATCTATGTAAAATATATGTAAAATATGTATGTTAAATATCATTTGATGTTAAATATTTTGATTTTGATTATTCGATTTGTGTATTTATTTGATTATGATTATTTGGATTTTTATTTTAGGATTTATTTGATTTGGTTATTTTATTTTAAAATCATATATGTACCAATAATTAATAGGTGTGTCCTGAAAACCAGGATAAGAGATATCCTGAGGATACCCTTAATTTGCAGCGTTTGTAGCTTTATTTCATAGTCTTTGTCTGTTTACAGTTTTAACTTTTAATCTGTGTGTTCTTGTTTTTTTGTATATGTTTTTTATAACAACAGCTGCAAATAAATATTTTTCAATTTTTCAATTTTTCAATGTCGTTGAGCGTTGGAATACTGAAGTTGCAGCCGGCGATGAATGGATTTAAAATTACTTCTTCCTTATATGGTGCGTGTAATAAATGATTTTTATATTTTATATCCCTATATCGATATATTCGTCCAGTAGCGGCGGTACTGGACGGTTTGCGCACCGTTCGGCGACGCCAATCGATTGTGCACTCTGACTAATTGCTGAAGCAGTCTGGAGACTATGGAAATATACTCTCTACTAAGCAGCGAGGATAGATAGTGACCTGTCGTCAACCACTCTTAAAATGACCATTAGGCTACCTGATCCTGAATTCAGAGCTGGGCAAAAGATGCCTTTGATCCGCGATAGATTCAAACTGAATCACCGATGAACACACGGCAGGTAGAGGTCGCGCAAGTGTTGAACCTGTGACCAGTCGGGAGGACGGAGGTATCCTAAAGGTTAATTCCAGAAGGAGATTTCCGTCCAGAACTGGTAGTTCGGATGCGAGGCTGCCCGCTGTGTACCTTTCCCGGTTCCTCGCCGTAAGGCGTTGACCTCTAACGGTCTTGTTGAGGGGGCTAGACAGTAGATTGTCTTGTCTCTAAGTCTTCTACGTTCATCCCACAGCTGAAAAAACGTTATACCAGCCTCGTTTACTATCTATCTCTATTTATATCATAGCGCTGACTCTTTAATCCAAAAGACTAATACAGACGTGCGTTTTTTGTTGTTTAAGTAAGGTGGGGTTGACTAAAAAAAAACAACAAATTATTACTGCTACTTTCACGACTATCTACTACTTTTATCATTTTCACCTACATCTGTTAACAGATGAAAGTTATAAGATTGAAAGTTAAATTATCGTTGAATTTGAAAAGATTTATTAAATGAGTAGTAGCCTGAGAATGCGCAAGGCTCATATCACCCTCCCGGGAAGTATCTCTTGCCTGTCACCGGGCATTCATTTTAAAATCTCTCTTTGAAAAGCGTCAAACCATAAATCAAATGAATTGTGTAATGGGAGATGTTTCCGCGTTATTAGCTTCTCCTTTGCGGCGAGAAGAAAGTGAGAAGTAGGCGCCGCAACGATCGCACACACATCGCTTAGCACTCGGCTGCTTCGTTTTCATGAGTAAGCGAAAAAAGAGACGTCGACAACGGCGTCAAACTTGGTCGAACCCTCGTCATGAGGACTAATCACATCAAGGCCGAGCGAGACGTGATCGTGACACCTCAGCGACAGCAGCTAATGAGAGTGGATACTATTTTTAGTAGTCTATCCTAATGCCTGTCTGACTCCCCGAGAAAGGTGTAATTAGTGTATCTACGTAAAGTAATAATCTATTATTAATTTGTTCAAAATATTTTGTCTATAAATGATTTTATCTATTGTTATTATTATTTTTTAAATATTTTTTTGTTTATAATATTATTAGTTAATTACAAAATATATACATAAACACACACACGCACACACACCATATATCTTTCTCTCTCACACACACACACACATCTAACAAATAAGTAAAAAGGAAGAAATTTAAAGCAGTCACAAAACAAAAGGACTGATATAAAACGAAAAGACACAAATGTGTATCTTAAATCATATTAACATAGAAATACACATACACATATTTATGTTTATTTTAATTATGTACTAACTGGGCTCGATTGCGTTTCTTTGTGAACTAAAATCGGAAATTAGTCCGTGTGAACGAGACAGGGCAATACGCTAGAGCGGAATGTGAGATGAGCGGTTATCACTTTTTCGCATAAAAACGGCCCGCCAAGGTCAAATCTTACACCGCACGAAATATGCTCGAATTTATTTGGACGAGATAAGTTCGACAAGTAGTATTTCTCGGCGATCATTTGCTTCATATTCAGCTCTAACGTATTGCTCTGTCTGTAATATCATTTATTACCCATACATATTCATTATTTATTATTACCTATTACTAATTATTTGATAATTTAAAATTTAATATTCAATTAAATTTAATTGAAAAAATTTGTTGTGGAAGTTGTTCATTTTTATAATAATTTGTTGTTAGTACTGTTGTTCTTCTTAGATCAGGCTCTGCCTAGTAAGAAGCAACAAAACCTGTATTTATTGTAAATTTTAACGTTGTTTTTTTGTGATCTAATAATTAATTTAAAAAACAATAATCATAAAGTATGCCATCATTTTGCAAAAAAAAAATAACTATAATTATTTCGCAAACCCTAATTCACATTAAATAATGTTTTACATTTCAGTTACTTTTTAATTTATATAGATTATGCTAAACAGTATTTAATAAATACAATTTTATTGTCGTTAGTAACTATATATTGTGGCATATTCTCGAGGCAGCGGACATACGCAAAAACGCAGCACGCCTGCGAAGTGACATGATTTTGACGTCATACCTGCTTTAAAAGTCGCAGGGACCCGACGTCAATATGTTGTCAAAAACAGACAATGTCCTACGCGTCTGCCTCGGGAATAAAGCCCATTGTTAAGATGTATCATTTCATTTCATCTCAGGAGAATAATAACTCTGAAACTTATAGTCAGCCTTACACGAGCACTTCAATTTCCTCAAGATCAAGAAACTTTTATCCGGTGTAAGAAACGGGAAGCCTTCAAAATGTATGTTCATACATAAAAAGGTCCGCATTTTGAGGACGGACAGACCCCGAATGTTAAAGTGATGAATCGAACGAGGAAAAATATACAAGTTCGCAGTACCATATAAAAACTGAAACTCCTGTAGGTACATTAGACACGTACACCGATAGAAAACTTCCAGCAATTGCAATGGTGAAACGGAAAATTTCAGACTAATATTATTACAACCTAAAATCTGTATGCTACGCCTCGATTACGTCGAAAAGACACAATTAGTAAATACATTATAAGCGCGTATAAATACATTATAAATATATTACGACCGCGAAGAGTAAGAACGAAATAACTAAACTGTCAAATGATGACTGTCTTTTACGCCAACGCGTACCACGGCGATTTATATTGAAGACGCTGCTTGCTGTTTATTTGAAAGAAAGGGATCGCGGCACGTACCCTATGGCACTCGGGATGACAACGATACAAACATCTAAATCGGTTCAAGCGTTTAGAGGTTATGGTGGAATGAAGAAACTGTAAACATACATGCTTCCTAAACACATAACACTCCTTTTTATGGGCAGTCGTGTAAAAAATATTAAACATAGCTTTCTAGTTACGTGACAATATATATAAATACAAACGGAGCTGCCATGGAATTCACCGACCGGAGTCGGGCCCATCATAATACTATTTTTTACACTTCTGGGGGGTGAGCAGTGGATTCCGGACTTACGAACCGGCTGTGGTAGGTTTAGGACAGCTGTCTTGCCACATGTGAGCGTTCACCTTGCCACCCATTCACTCCCCCTTCGAAGCCATAGAATTTGAGATGCGCAAATCGCAGTTTTAGATAATTTTTCTAAGAAAGAGTTGATTATTTTTCTGGAAAGGCCAAGATCTTTAAAGAGGTGAAATAGAGATTTAGCTGGCAGGCCACGAGCGCCAACTTCCACCGCGTGAAGGTGAACAGTGAAGCCGTTCCGGGTTACGGCATTTGCAAGATCATGGTATTTATTTAATTTGTACTCGTGGTCTTTTGGGATATTTGATTCCCATGGAACAGTTAATTCTACAATAAGAGCCACCTTCCGAGATAGAGAGTAAAGAGTTATATCTGGACGGAGGGCTGTGCATCCGAGACTTTCAGGGAATTTATACTGCTTAGAGACCGAATCAACCTCCAGAATCCAATCTGTAGCTTTCTCGATTATTGAGAAAGGTTTTGTAGTTGAATGTTTTTTGCCTTTAGAGCCATCCCGCACAAACTGTATTGGGGGTTTGGAGGATACTGTCAAACCCTTGTTGGCACGAGCCACTGAGAGACTAATTACCTCGCGAATAACAGCGAGAACTTTGTCATGGCGGTAAGTGTACCGTCCTTGATCTAAGGCCACCTTGCAGCCAGCTAGAATGTCTCTAGCTGTGCAAGGGGTATTGCTACAGAGGGGACAAGAACTATCCTCGGCAAAGCTCCAACGAGCGAGGTTACTGGGGTCTGGAAGTGTATGCTGAAAGGCATTCAAATAAAATTTCAGCATCTCTGGCGTCCAGTCATAGAGCATTACCTTCCAGTGCATTGGAGGCGGAATGCAAAAGTCCCCAATTGTTGTCCAATCATTCTGGCATTGAAGGCCAATAGCATGAGCCATACTCTTGCTGTCGTAATCTCCCCGCAAAAGAGACTTCTTCAAGTCCACGTCGCTCGTGGTTGTACTGCCATACCCCAGACCAGTGCCATTCTGGCTGATTCCAGTAAGGAACTTTTTGTGGAAGTCTACGCGGGCTTGTAGATCATTTGAATCACTACGGCCACTTATTACGTGCTTCGATATCGCCGGATCTTTGGAATTGCACAGAATCGAATTTTTGGTTATTCTGGAGTTGGCGTAGAGCAGAGAGGGCAGTTTAAGCGCTAGCCCAAAATTTTGTTTGGACCTGAAGAGAGTCGAGGGGTCAGCTGGTTTGGCTAAGGACAGCCAGGATTTTAAACTAGCTGTCACCAGCGCATCTAGACGGGACAGTTGGGTTTTGGTAAAATCGTAAATAAGAAAGGGCCATGACAAATGTGACGTTAGATAATTGTCATAGATCCAGGCCTTACGAGGGCCAGAAATTAGCAAGGCATCTATTTTCGCCAGGCAACTTTTGAAATGCTCTATAACATGATCGCCCGAGACGTCTTTTCCCTGATGGGTGATTTTTCTGCCGAGGAATTTGAAATGATTGTTTGGGTCTATAAGGGAGATATTAGAGCCCTTATAGACCAATTTGGGGTCATAGGATGTAAATTTTGTGCCCATGCGGGCGAGTCCAAGGCAAAAACATTTGGAGGGCTTCACTTTTATACAGCCTGACCAGTCGCAGAAAAGCTCCACTTTCTGTAATAGCAGGGAAAGCTGCTTGGGGCTTCTGGTGATGAAAGTTAGGTCGTCGGCAAAAGCGAGGCACGACGAGGTGTATTGGCCGTCTGTTTTAAAACGGTAGCCCCACTTCCTGTCAAACTGGGTCAGGCTTTCCAGCAGTATATACGTTGATAATAATAGATAATAGATTAGATAATAATAGATAATAGAAATAATAGATAATAGAAATTAATAGATAATTAGATTTCTTTCGAGTAAATATTGAATTCACGTTCTTCATTAACACAAGCAAACGTCATTTTAACACAAATTAAAAGGGCGATTGAAAGTTTATGGAAAAATAATTTTGAATGAAAATATTCAAACAAAACTAAAAGACACATCTATTTCCAGTATAGTAAAGTACAAGTATAATCTCGCTTTTAAAAAAACTCTTTGATGGCATTTAAATAAATTGGTCTTTGTGTTATTCGTAATGCATTGGAAAAGCGTCTTATGAAAGGGATGGCAGGGTACCTATTATAACATCAACCATCGCCTTTTAAATCTTTCATGGGAGCTATGATATTTATAATATTAGATCTTCGAGAGGAACGCCATTTAATACAAATAAATTAAAATACTCGGCTTCGAAAACCATGGGCATTTTAGTCAAATACTTATTTAAATACCTTTGCTACAAACTCCCTTGCTACGTAGAGAGCGGGTAACCCGCTCGCTACGTAACATCCCCTACAGGACATAAATGTCGGCCGCCTAAACTCAGTAACGTCCGCTATCGGACCAAGCGCTCGCCGCTGCGAAAAATGCAATTTACATGAATCTGAAGAATAAATTAAAGTCAAAAAGGATTTTTAAAACAAGCTTTATTTTCCATCAGGAAACTCCATGGGGAATCTCCCGGATCCATCTTCAGACCCTTGTCATCATGTGTGATGCACTTAAGACTTAAGACTTAGAGTATATTTACTCTAAGACTTAAGACAATAAAACAAACGAGCCTACATTCGACTATCTTAGCTCTTTTCATCAGTGAGCGCCAGTGGCAATCTCCCGGCTAAATCTTCAG
Source organism: Micropterix aruncella (assembly GCA_944548615.1). Lineage (NCBI taxonomy): Eukaryota > Metazoa > Arthropoda > Insecta > Lepidoptera > Micropterigidae > Micropterix > Micropterix aruncella. The sequence continues at coordinate 967,169 of OX155955.1, forward strand.
ACCTTCGTCATCATCTATATATATATATATATATAAATAAAACAAAGCCGGGTTTGTTCGAACACTTATAACTCGAGAACGGCTGGACCGATTTTCATGGTTTTGATTTGTTGTATTTGTCTCCGTCCCGAATAGCAGAACTATTAAAAACAAAAATTGGACAATTGACGAAAAAATAAAATAAAAGAAAAAAAAACCAATACAAAATGTAAATCCGTGTTTTTCTCATGTTCAGTTGTACGTGGCATGTTCACGTGTCGGCAAATCATCCGCTTTATTTGTTCTTGCGCCTGATAAAAAAATGTCGTATATCACAAGGTGCGTCAATGAAGAGAATCACACCGAGTGCATCCCATGCTGCACAATATGTAAATATTTTAATTCAGTCATGTCTTGCTGACATGCGTTTTATATACTTATTTTTTTAAACTTTCATATTTCTCTTTGTGTTATTATTTAATAAAGTAGTAAACTTAATATTTATTTTGTATTCTTTGTATTACTTTCATAGAATCATAAATTAAGTTCAAGTAATCTGTAACACGACATTCATTGACTGTTAGGCGGTACGAAGTTCACCGGGTCAGCTAGTGTGTAATAAAAAGTACTCAAGACAACAAAACAAACGACCCCAAACTCGACTATATCAGTACTTTTCATTGGGGAGTTCCAGTGGCAACTTCCGGCTCTATCTTCAGACCCTCGTCATCATATGTAATGGAAAGTACTTATGGTAACAAAACATACCAGCCAAAATTCGATTGTCCTATCATTTGCCATCAGGGAGTTTCAGTCCTTACATCCCGGCTCCATCATCAAATCCGCTCGATGCCATAATATTGCATTGTCACCGAACTTACATAAGTATGCCGAATTTCAGCTCAATCGGATACCAGAAAGTGGTTAAAAGTGGTTTGCAAATTTTGAAACAGATAACTTACATAGGAACATTGTAAGTTAATATATTTACAGCTTGTAATTATGTACCTATCTGTCGACTGCTGACTTCTATATAACATTCCTTATGTCTCTTGATATAGAAGACTTAGAATTAATAAAGACACAGAAATTAAAGCTTACTCTCAGGCTACTTCAACAAGTTCTTTTAATATTGCAGCCCCACGTAGGATTTTAATTTAATAAGCACTTGTGACACTTACCTTTTCGCCACTGTCCGACGGAAGATAGAACGTCAGAACGGTGAGGAATGAAATTCCCATGCAAGGGATGATGATGTTGACCGTGTAGAAGAGTGTTTTTCTTCTCATTGTGATATTAAATGTGATGTCCAAATAAGGCTCATCGCAGCACGTGTAGAACTTTTCGTTTCTGCAACAGAAATACATGTAACGTTTGAATTAAGGGAGTCAGAGCATTTTATTTATTTTTTATTTTTATTTTCTTTTATTCAGGAAAATAACAGTGTATAAAAGTAAGTAGCCATACAAGATAGATATACAAATTACACCAGAGACAATTTTCCACTAAATGTTAACATCAAGATTATCTAAATGACAAGAGACAGAAAAAAAACGAGAAAAGAAAGAGGATAGGAAGGGAGGAACCAGGAAGGGAAGGAGGAACATAGGAAAAAAATATATTATGTTGATGGGTGTCCACGTATTTAACAAATTTACCAGTACGATATTTGAAGTTGAGACAGGTACGTTGGTATGAATAAGTACAAGTGCAAACAGTAGATAATAAGTAATAAATTTTAAATAATAATAATTATTAAATTTTAAATATTAAGTGTTCAATATCGCCCTCTTTAACAAATTTCTGAATCCAATGTTCGATTCAGCGAAGATATCTATTGATGCGTATCGATCATCGTAAACCCTACACACACTGTTTAAAAGAAAGAGTTTTTACGGTAGTTGTTATTGCAACGGCTAATGTGAAACAATGAGGACTGTCTTGTCGTTCTTGATGGGGTCCGGAAATGTATTAGTTGGACCAAGTCCATGCAGTTTAATTTGTTGTTTAAGATTTTATGTAGGAAGACTAGATCATGGTACATCCTTCGATCAGCCAAAGAAGTAAAGTTGTACGAGTGGTGAACGTTGATGCCGTAAGAATTGTCAAGTGTGAAGTAAAATCTATAGTTTGAGTATTTCAAGAATTTAGTCTGGATGCGCTCGATTCTGTTATTATGGATGGCATATGAGGGGTTCCACACTTGCGAGCAGTATTCAAGATGCGGGCGGACGTAGGCATAGTAAAGCGTTTTAATAGTGTGTATATTAAAAAGTGATTTAGAAGTCCTTAGAATGTTTTTATTAACAAAAGCTTTAACCTTGGAGAAAAAGGTAAGCATAATATGCTTACCTTTTATGTTTTTCCATAACCAATATTATTGGTTATGGAAAAACATGTAGAATCAGCATGTTTTTTTTAACAAAAGCTTCATCAGCCTTGGAGAAATTGGTAAAGATATTGGTAACAATCTATATGGAAAAACATAAGTGTGTTAGAATGTTACCTACTATATATCCAAATGATTTATTTATTTATTTATTTATTTATTTATTTCATTAGCAGATCAACTTAACAGTTTATACCAATCCGTTGATATGCAATATACACATAAATTTAAAAAATAATAGAATTCTTACAAGTACATACACAACATGTTTAAATAAGCATTAAATACAAATAAGGCATTAATCATGTTAAAAAACTTACAAACTTACGGTACAAAAAGAGTGAAAACAATTTATTTTATTCTGACATAAACAAGTAGCGCAATGCCCACACCTTGAAGAGATGCGGGCTCGCTGTAAAAATATCAAAGTCTGCCGCTGTCGAACATAGCGCATTTATGTGACGCAAAGCACGGGTAAGCAGACTCCATCGACTTAGGTTGGTGCGCGAGGACGGCTCCGCAAATAGATTATGAGTGCGAGCACGATTATAATTGTCCGGAACAAAGAGACAAACCTTCGCTAGCATGCTAGGATTATCAACTCTTCCCCGGATCAGCTTGAAAACGTAGGCCATGGCGAGCATTTCTCTACGCAACTTAAGAGAGTTAATATACCCCTGTGAAATGTTATATACATATGTGACGTTATACTGTTTTTGGCTAATACATCAATTATAAACGATATATCTATTTTACAAATATAATGATTTTAAAATAATTAGGTCGTTTAGCGAAACGACGAGTGCGAGCGAGAAGGAAGCGATAGGAAGGTCGAAGATCGCTCGGCCATAAGTCACTATACCGATTTGTAAAAGCAACTCAAAATGATTCACGACCTCCTTCTTTAGGTCTATCCGCACCGTGTCGCGTATTCGGCGCATTGCAACTCTATAATGTGATTTTAAAAACCCGGGCTCGGGAAAAAATGCCTAATATCCGATTAGGGGCGCCATTGTGCGATTTGAGGGTATAAATATTGTTTAAATTCTCTTTATGTTTTAAATCATGAATTTGTGTTTAATTTGGTAAATATAATTTATTTTTCAAGAAAATTAAAAATTTTAAACTAGTTTCATAAGATTTAAATTTATAATACTTATATTTTACAAAAGTCAAAACCTAACTAGCCTGAAACCTGTTCTAAGGAAATAATTTATTTCGGTTATTATTATATTGACAAACTTATTAAACATTATCGTACTTAATTGTAATTAAATTACCTTAATTACCTACATAAGTTCGAAACGAAATGTCACAAAATATATATGTTTTGTATTGTTATGAGACCCGATTAAATTGGAATATAAAGTGTCTAAAGTGACAGACAATGTGCAACGATTTATACTGCGACGATTTATACAACTAAAAATGTATACTGCGACTGCAATGTGGATTGGCGATTTCAAAGTCAGAATTAAAAATGGCGATACCTCCCCGACACTGGGCGGGGAGCCGGAGCGGTCCCCTTGACCGTCCCGCTCGCTTGATGCTGCCCGAAGAAAAAATATAACTCCTTTTCGCCTAAACTAATTCTACCGTCTTATTCTATTATTTACTAGGGTTGTGAACAATTTTGTCGTTTATATACGACAAAACGTATTGCAAAATTACTCCGTGCATATTACATTACATTACATTTTCGTCGTGTCCAATTGACGGCTAAAGAGCGATCTTGGAGTGTCAAAACAATTGGGTTAGGTAGTGAGTTTCGTTACTACTCTTTACTAAACATACATAGGTAGTCAAGAATTAACTACTAAATAGTCAAACTATAAATATAAATAATAAAAATAGAAGCCTAAAATTTGAGGTAGTAGTAATTCGAAAAGATACGTAGTAAAATTATTTATCGTAAGCCAAAGAAAATTATTTATTACGCGAGCCAAGGAAATTATTATTTATATATTCTAATTATTTCTATATATAGTAAGGACATAGTCCTTGCAGTATATAAACAATCTCAATAAACAATCTCTCAATAAACAACCTCATGTTTTTTTAAATATAATAAATATGAGACGGAAGAAGGACAGCAGGCAAGGCGTACAGGCTCAGCAAATAATACCACAGAACTTTGTATCCATCACCCCATCACATTTTTTTTTTTTTATTTTAAACCAGTTGATAGGAGTTCCTACACTTGGTTATGTCAAAAGTAATAAAAATAACAAGTATAATATAAATACCTATTAAGGTATAAGATATAAACGTCGGTATTGCAAGGTATGAACGTTGAACATCCAAGGATGTTCAATTGCGTATACCTAGTGGGGTGATGTAATCCTGACAAGTTAATGCCCTTTCGCGATTTTCATCATATGTATTCTTTTAAAATGTGTTAAAAACAATGAACGCAATCTTTTTTTATGTAATTATAAAAAATTGGATAAATAAATAAAATAAATAAATAAATAAATAAATAAAATGTTAAAAAAATACAATACCTACTAGTCAATATAGAGTTACAACAATAAAATTAATATTTAAAAACGTCTAGTATAATCCAGAATATGTAATAATTGTGAATAAATTAATAATAACGAAGAAAAGGTAAAGGTTGTGTCACTTCAAGACTTTATATCGGTATTTAGCTACAGACGTCCCATCATTCAATTTAAAAATCGAATTGCAAGCGCGCATCGCCGTAAAACATTCGAATTCCGAGCAAGCGGCTCAACGTAATGAAGATTTAAATTTCGTACGTAATTCGCGCACTTTTAAATTTAAATATTTGATTGCCAGATATATTTGTATGGCGGATTTTAAATAATATTTGTGACGTTTCGATATGAGAAATTCCAACCAAAACGCGATTCCTACCTCTCACAACGTGATTTCGGTCCAACAAGGCATATGTGTACCGTATTTCAAGTCTCTAACTGCAAATTTTCAAAATTGAAGTATAACTAACAGACCCATTTAAACTACAATCTTTTCACCCCTTGCCATGGCCAAATGATGCCTGCATGCCGAATTTCAGCTCAATCGGATGAAGCGTTTGGGCGCTATCGTGTAGGACTACACACTCACAGACAGACAGACAGACACACAGACAGATTTCAGTCTGGAAATGGTCTTAATTGTCTCGAGGGGGGGGGGGGGATGGGTCAAATTCTACGTCTATATCAAGATATACGTCTTCACCTCGAAACAAAAATTTGCTCGTTTACATTACTTTACTTTCTCTGCGGTTGGTATGCCGATAAAGTAAAAAAAATCGGTTATGTCACCCCAAGACTTTCCCGGAAAGTAGATAAACTCTCCCCTTAACTCCCCCCTCCCCTTCCCCCTCTACGCGTCAACCTAACCTTCTTCCACGCGCCAATTTGTAGTATTTTCTGTGGTATTCATAAAATAAAAAAATAAAATACAAACGGAGCTGCCGTGGAATTCACCGACCAAAAATGGGGCCCATCATATATAATTATTACACTTCTGGGATGTGAAGAGTGGATTACGGACTAACGACCGGCTGTGGTAGGTTTAGGACAGCTGTCTTGCTACATGTGAGCATTCACCTTACCACCCATTCATTTCCCCTTCGAAGCCATAGAATTTGAGATGCAGAAATCGCGTTTTAGATAATTTTTCTAGAAAGGAGTTGATTATTTTCCTGGAGAGACCAAGATCTTTAAAAAGGTGAAACAAAGGCAATGGGTATTTTCCCATTATATTGTGTTATGGTATTTTCCCAAAAATCATGTAGTATTTTCGTATATATAGCGGACTTAAAATATTATTTCCGTCGCTTGTATACGAGTTATTCTAACTAAAAATTCACAACTTGATTTCCGTTCAACAAGGTATCTGTGTAATTTCAAGTCTCTATATTGGAATATTTCGAGATTTAAGTATGATTTAAGTACGCCCTCTGGTGGACCGATTTCAACCACATTATTTGCCACGATCAAATGATACCTGCATGCCAAATTTCAGCTCAAGCCGATGAAGCGTTTGGGCCCTATCGTGGAGGAATACACACAGACAGACAGACAGACACAAGACATACTTCAGTCTGAAAACCGTCTCGAAAAGGGGAGGGGGGGTTAACATGTATATATCCGTCTTCATCTCGAAAAAAAAATACGCGTTGACAATATTTTACTTCCTCGTCAGTTAGTACGCCGGTAAAGGAAAAAATTATTTAAGAATATATACATAAATACGGTAAATTCAGCGCCTGTAATCAGGGCTGAGAGTTATCGATGATGCTGCTGTGGCAGAAGTTCCGGGAGAACCGCACAGTCTTCGCGGTCAGAGATGCGGCGGCAGTTTTACAGTCCCAGTCGCCAACAGAGCCCCGCAGAGGCGACGGCCGAAGCGGCCAAAATTACTCATTCATATCCCTATTAAATTGCAGTTCAACTTGGTCTATCCTGTTACAGTCACCAGTCAACTCAATGAACTCGTCGGGATTCGTCGATGAAAGTTTAGGGTTGGGAAATTATATCAAACTATTAAACTTCTTGCGCGGCGTCATGTAACACAATGGCAACCAATTGTCTGTTTGTGACAGCGGTTCGTAACGTTAATTATAAGTTACTAAACAAGCAACGTGTGGCGTAAAATTACCGTGAAATAACTGGGGTAAAATTAATGAATTAATGGGCAATAGCGGCACTGTCATAGAAGTCTAGAAAGCTGGATCTGGGGAGATCCATATTAAAAAATATGTACAATAAAAGAATCGATTTCTAAACGCCCGTTAAAGCTTCAAATTCGCGCCATTATTCAAAACGCATATCAAATCATCATCTGTTAGTCAAATATTGCAGTAGTATACTTTTGTCGTCCCCCTAAGGACCGTTGCGAGTAAAATTATTATTTGAACAATACTGAAAATATTTATTATTATTTAAACAATACTGTAATGCTAATCAATTAATTTTAAATACAAATAAATGCAATGTTATAACGTTCACCAGAAAACATCATCCAATTATGTACAACTACAATATCGCCGGTAAAAACTTAACTCGAGTAACAAATAATCGTGATCTGGGCATTACCTTCGATTCCAAGCTGCGCTTTAATCTTCATATTGATAAGGTCGTATCTAAGGCTTTCAAACAACTTGGAATGATTCTGCGCATATATAAACCTTTTACCAGAGGCAAAACTTTCAAAGTACTCTACAATGCATACGTTCGTAGCGTTCTAGAATTCGTAAGCGTAGTTTGGAATCCCCAATATGCTGTTCATATAGGTAGGATTGAGAGGGTGCAAAACAGATTTTTAAAATCATTGGACTTTCAGACAGGTAACATGTCTACGGATTATGCAGAGAGAGCGACAAAACACAAAGTACACTTTTTGTATGCAAGAGGTGCCTTGTTGGACAATATCTTCCTATATAAAATTTTAAATAACCATATTAATTCTGCACCCCTTTTGGCCAACTTCACGTTCAAAAGATACATTTTATATACCCTCTTTTCACATGAACTATGCGAAAAATACCTTTTTCAGGCGGTCATGTTTACATTATAATAAAGCTTCAAATGACCTCGACATATTTTCCGACACGTTGGTTAGTTTCAGGAAAAAAATAGGCGATTTGTTGTTGCATTAACTTATAATTTAATTTGTTTTTAGGTAAAACTTTTTGTTTTTTGGTTGCATTAGTTTAGTTTGGTTGCTTGGTTTATTGTTATAAGTTCATAGTTATTAGTGTAATTTTGATTGTAATTTTCCCTTTGCTACTATTTACATGTAATGTTTTAACGTAATTAATGGTAATATAGGTCTATTTGTATTATGTATTATTTTTACACAAATGTAAATATATGGCTGTTTTTACCTAAATAAAATTTAAAAAATGTTTTTTTAGTCCATCTACAAAATACATATCAAAAAAAATATTATTTTAGTTTGTTTTTTGGTTTCTACCAAAATTGCGTAAGCAGATACCGTAATATCTGCAGCGGTACAAACATTTGCAATGCAATATCTCAAAAATAGTTTTTTCTACTATTACAAAAATTGTTTTTATCTTTGAAATGTTAATCAAACTGATATAAACGATTTATGGTCAGATTTCAACATTAAGTTAAAAAAACATAATAAACATGTTTTTTTTGCCTTTGAAACCAGGCGTCCCCTTTAAGAAATCAGTTTATTATGTAAATATATATTCTTTTCTTATATTTGTGTTTACATATATTTTTACTTTTATCATTTTATTCTCATAACGTGTTACATAACAAATTATTTGATATCATTTTCAACTTTCTATTTATTTATAAAAAAAAATATTACCACATTAATTTATTTATTTATGATTTTAAATCTCTATTTATTTTTTTCTTCTATAATTTGGACTAGTAAATTAGTAACTTAGCATTTATTTCAGAATTAATTTAAAAAATATAACAATTTAACTTGAAAAAAATCCTTCATATAAAAATATTTCTCTTCATTTAATCTTTTTTTTAAATCATACAGCTCATTATATGAACGTTTAGATCATTATGTGACCGCCATTATATTAAATGATGCTTTCAGGTGTGTTTATGAAGATGCCCCGGATGTTTCCATTATCACGGCCCAATCATACGCTTGTTCAAAAGTCAACAAGAATGTCTCAAGAGTTTCTTCTGTGTCTCCTTATTTTAATTCTGCAAAATAATTATACATAAACACCTATTTGGTGGTAGGTTAGATTAGTTTTTTTTAAAACAACCGTAATAAACAGAGTTTAAAAAAAAAATTATTTTTTGTATGTGAATTTGGTTTTGAACTTTTACGCGTCCGAAGGTTTTTTCTTACACATTTAGCATTACAATGATCGAATCTAGTAGTATTTTTTTTTTATATTTCTGAGAAAGGTTCCTATACTGCAATAATGTTGTACGGTCTGTTTCTCGAAAAAAATGACTTAAAAATAAAATAATCGTGAGGTTTTCCACCATTGTTTTGCAGTTTTTGACGTTTCACATATTATTAAGTGTAGTGCTAAACCACAAGAAACTGCAATGGATAAAACCGAAACAGGATCGACAGACAGTTACCAAGAGTTTCTTTTATGTGAGTTGATTTTAAGACTTTTTTCATTTGAAACGGTAAACACGAAAATACACATAAAATAACGTTCAAACTTCTGTGTCCGTAGTTCAGGTTAGCAGCTAAGCTGGTGGGGATAAAACTATTAGAGATGCCCCAAGAGCGGTAAGCGTTGGGGACGCTACTTAAAATGAGTTATTCATGAAAGTGTTCAGTATTTCAGTCTAAAAAGGGAAGAAAAGTGTGAAACAGTATTCGGTTACTATTTTACCCAAACCAAACGATGTTTTATTCATAAGGTATAGCAGTGAAATGATCATTTACATATTTGCAAAGCGCTGAATATTTATTAGTTAATTACAGTAACAGCTTTAGTAAAAAGTTTTGATAAATATCAACATTAAAGCTGAATTTATTATTTATATCGAAATAAAGAAGTTGTACCTATTTTGAATAATAACAGGCTTTAGTGATGTACATTAACAGATTATTTGTTTTTTGAAGAGGGCGGTGATAGTGTAGAGACTACCTCACATAGTAAGTCGCTTGCCTCGGCAGAAAGCAAATCAATCAATGCCGCGTGCGGTATTGCCAACCGCGCGAAGTAATGGAGTCGGATATAATTGTCACATCACTTTTACGAACGCACATCTTGTAAGCGCGAGCGAGTCAGTCTGCAATAAACCATTCGCCAGAAAACTACCTTGTGTTTTCCGACACCTCGTGTCTCCGGCGGCACTGCCGTTAGGACTTTTAAAATTTTACTCCAAATATTTACAAACTTTAAATTCTCTATAAATATGATAGAAACGATTTTAATGAGTGAAATTTGTAGCACCCGGCGTTTCTGTGACGTTGCAGCCGCCGTTGTCCAGGGTAGACTGAAATAACTGTCAATCCGTTGTTTTTCGGGTAGGCCGCATACCGCTGCCGCCACTGCGTAGGTTATAACGATGATGGGGGGCCGGATTCGGAGTGTGCGAACTTCGAAAATCCGTCCTGCACACAACACTCACTGTATCCTGTATTACGTCCTTGCGTTCGGCGTTCGGCGGTGGGAACATTTTAAGAAGAGGGTTCCACGTAGAAGAGAGTTTGTAACCGTCGTCTCTATTGAAGTTTGGGGCTCTTCTTATTTCAATGGCTTCCCGGATCATGCGAGGAAAGTAGAATTGTTCCTTTGATAGCAAAATGGGATTTTGAAACTGCATCCAGTGGTTAGTTCCGCTATCGGGTGCTACAAATTTCACACGGTAAATTCGTTTCTATCCTATTTATAATTTTAAGCAACCGCGATAGTCTTCGATTTTAAATTCTCAGTTACGAAAAGTATCCATCTATTTAAAAAAGTATCCTTATATTTACCAGTCCAAATATTTCCAAACTTGAAATTCTCTAGTTTTAAAAAGTATACATCATGGAAGTAACTATTAGGTGCATTAACAACATCAAACCAATGGAAAGTGTTTAAGGTGGCATTTCCTTTAAAAATGTCAAAATAAGTTTGCCTTTTATCATTGATCATTTACCTTTTATACCCTGATGATACGTAGCTTCGAAGAGCACATCTCTTTCATCCCAATTTGCCTACGTAGTTTATCTACGAGAAGCAATGCTAATCTAGGAAGATTAGCTGTCTGTTCAGATCGATATCAACCCGGTAAAAACATGCTTTCTGATTATCATCTCCAAACTTTCCAGAAATTACTGGCAATGTATTTTATTCCTACTAATTTTATCGGCACCATCTTCAATAAGTACAACTACTGGCGTATGTTGATGATATTAATATCATTGCATGCTCCCCACAAACCCTCTATGAAGCCGTTTCAGCATTGGACAGAGCAGAAAAATGTGTGTGCAATCAAATAGATGATTGTCCACGTTGAAAGAGTGAATCAAGTTCAACTGTTTGCTGTTGAGAAATTGAATTTGTTAAGAAATTCACATATCTCGGCCCATTAATTTCGAGGCGACAACAACCACAGTAAATAGATGACAGTAAGATTAATAGCTGCGATTAGGTATTAATTCGCACCGCAGTCTCAAGTAAAGTCCCGTCTATTACCCCAAAGGATGAAGGCAACTCTCTACAAGACACTCATCATACAAGTCCTTACTTACGCTTCAGAAACCAGAATTGTAGCGACCTAAGCATACCTAAGAAAAAACTCAGAATCGGTGATCTAGTACCGCATTGTTATAAAATCACGCGTAATACCTACTGAAGTCCAGGCCTTACCAAAAAGGCGACAACAAGGCGGTAAGAATTAATTATTCAACGCACCAACATTGATAAAGATGGTCGCCAAATATACTGCATGAATGAGAGAGTATACGTTACCGTGACCACCGTTCCAGGGACCCCAAAACAAGAAGAAGAAGCTGCTGTAGCAACCAGCAAGCACCTAATTAGAATGGACACACGCATAGAACTTGCAACAAAACACCTCAGCATAGAAAATGAGTAATTTAATAATACACTTGGAACAAATACTTAGAATAAACGCAGTAACACACTTAGATTAAACATACTTAGAATAAACGCAGTATCGTTAGAAAAAATCAGATTTCATTTGTAGAACCGAAGCACTGACCACTGGTTTCGATGAAGGAAAGACTCGCTAAAGAACAATCACAGAAAGGATGAAACGCACTACATGACTTTGATCGCGAAATATTTCGCAGGATCATCGATTCTGTACAGAAGGATGGCGTGTACATAAGGATGGCTATAACCCGTGTAATGATTTCCATATTGTGTGATTCCTGAAAATTGTAAAGATAAGAAACAGCTATTGAAACGCACTCTTTGTGGAAATCGTTAAGAGGATAGTAAAGTGAACAATTGCAAACAAAACCAAACTCTAAATATTCAATTAAAACGACTTCAAAGCATTTTTTGCATAATAATCATCTCAGTGAGGTAAATCGTCCCATGATTACCCATATATAATTTGAGTTACGATTCTTTGTGAATTAATATTCTTTTATAAAATACTAGCTGACCCGGCGAACTTTGTACCGCCTAACAGTCAATGAATGTCGTGTTACAGATTAGCTGAACTTAATTTATGATTTTATGAAAGTAATAAAATGAATACAAAATAAATATTAAGTTCACTACTTTATTAAGATAATAACATAAAAATAAATATAAAAGTACAAAAACTAAGCATATCAATCGCGTGTCAGCATAACATGATTGAATTAAACTATTTACATATTGTGCAGCATGGGATGCACTCGGTTTAATTATCTCCATTGAAGCACCTTGTGATAGACATTTTTTTGTTTTATTATTAGGCGCAAAAACAAATAAAGAGGATGATTTGTCAACACGTGAACATGCCACGTACAACTGACCATGAGAAAAACACGGATTTACATTTTGTATGGGAAAATGTTTTTTCTTTTATTTTATTTTTTCGTTAATTTTCCAATCTTTTTAATAGTTATTCTGCTATCCGGGACGGAAACAAATACAACAAATCAAAAACCATGAAAATCGGTCATCCGTTCTCGAGTTATAAGTGTTCGAACAAACCCGACTTTGTTTTACATATATAGATATATGTATTCGGTTTTAAACTATATTAATAGTAATACCTTACTTTTTAAATATCCTAATTACATATATAAATACTTAGTGGGCCCGATTGCGTTTCTTTGTGAACTAAAACTAAAATTAGTCCAACCGGACGAGACAGAGCAATTCGTTAGAGCGGAATATGAAACGAACGATCGTCGATAAATACTACCTGTTGAACTTATACTCGTCCGAATAAATTTATTTAATTTAGTGCCCTGTAAGATTTGACCTTGGCGAAAAAGTGACAACCGGTCACCTCACACTTCGCTCTAGCGTATTGTTCTGTCTCGTTCACACGGACTAATTTCCGATTTTAGTTCACGAAGAAACGCAATCAAGTCCAGTGTTGTCTTTCACCTTTCGAAATTACTTTAATGGAATAGTGGGTTTTGTGGAAATTGCATAAATAAGTCTGTGTTGCATTTTTCAAATGTTAAAATTGAAATGATACAGCCGTTTTTTTAACCCAGAGTTGCTTATGCAAACCTAACGTTACCTAAACCTAGTAATTTTTTTGCAGAGAACTAACTCTTGAATAGAGCTCGCGTTACTCGATATTTATGTATACCTAAAATTGACTTTTGGGCACATAATATAATGTCGCTTTCAGCTACCGACATGAAGAAAAGGTAGATTGGTTTGTACACGACTGCTCAACAAAAAAGGAGTGTAATATGTTCAGGGTTTATCTATGTATTTATGTTTTCCGTTTGTTTATTCCACCATGACTTCTAAATGCTTTAATCTATCTAAAAATATGTGATATTGTTAGAATCGGTATGTCATCCCCAGTATCATAGAATACAATATCTGTCAAAAAATCGAGTGGCTCAAGGTCATCTCAAGAGTGGCATGACAGCAGTTCAACATCCACCCCCGCTGCTTAGAAGATAGTCTATTTTCATAGTCTCCGGAAGTTTTCAGCAATTAGTCAGAGTACACAACCGATTGGCGTCGCCGAACGGTGCGCAAACCGTCTAGTAGCGCCGGGATGCAATCCCGCCAGGAGAAACCAGCCCACCAGCTGTGAGGCCTAAGACGCAAGAGCCTTACCCAGGGTAGCCTTCCGCACGAAGAGGCTTCTGAATAGGAGCTGAATCGAGAGTTGAGCCAATCCGAGAACAAAATGGATCTTGTGGCCCAAGCTGCACGAAACCGTTCGCTACCACTGATGTTTGGCAAGTGAAGCTCCGCATTAGCGTCAGTTTCATCACTTTTGTACGTAAAAGTACAAGGTTAATTATGATTGTCGTCGCGTAGAGCCGTGCCGGAACAATGTGAATTGTTCTACATCCATCTTGTAGGGATGCCTTTATTTTTTCGTCGGCGGCTTAACGGTGACCCAAATTTATCTCCCCTCTTCTCGCAGCAGCAGCCTGATGAAAGGGGGGATTATCCTTCTACTTTTCGCGAATCTGGGCCAATGGTGATATTAGCTATAATAGCGTTTACCACTACCACTATGTATGTCCACGGGGCCTTTATAAATTGCCTGACTGAGGATGAGACAAATAACGTGACTCGACCGTTTTCGCCCTTGCGCCCCTCGACTAATGGATCCTTTTCCTTCGTCGCCCGCATTCAGGTTTAAGCGTTTACCTTTCTTTGCCTCGACATTCCTTTTGGGTAGCTTATAGGCGAATGTAATGTACACTTGTACGAGTACAAGTGTTCGGAAGCTTCATCTCTTAGTGCTGATTTACATTGAGTCAGTTACTGACTTTAACCCTTGGAGTAAATGGGTATTTTCATGGATGCATCTGTCTCTTTTGCAGGATTTTCGGCGACATCGACGGTGCTCGACTTAAAGTACTATAACTACGAAACTACAACACCAATCATAAAAAGAACAACTGCACAATGATTGCATTGAAATTTCGAATATAGAATATTGAAATATCATTTTGTAAAACAATTAGATAATTATGAATAAATATGAGAACGTCAAAGAAGTGAAAAAAACGCGCGACCAGATTTGGTCGACTCGTACTCAACGGATAATTGTTTCGCGACCAGATTTGGTTGACTAATACTCAACGGGTTAAACTAAAAACAAGTCAGCGCTGACCCGGTACAGTCATGGTGTAAATTGATTCCGAGTCAGTACAGCGCTGTTGCGCCAATGCTGACTTCGATTCACCTCACTGCACGGGCCAGCGATACTGACCACGTGTAAATGCCGAAGTTGGTCAGTCCCTGGAACTGCGTTGTAGGGTGACGTCGCGTCGTTTCGAAAATTTTAACAAGCGAAAATGACTCATTTTTTTCGACTGACTTCAGTAACGTGCGTACACTCGCAGAAACACCTGCAAGTGACTGACTGCATGTAAACAGTATGAGTCAGTTCTCGGCGCTGCAACAGACGCCTATTACTGACTCAATATAAAACTAGAGAGCTCGCTGCCTTGGAATAAGACCTGGCACTTTTGAGCAGCAGCAGTATATTTATGCCAATGCTCATATCGGTCGTGTTCAATGTTTATTTTTATTTTAATAATATAAATACTTGGTTATTGATATGAATATTAGTGATACATATGAATTGTTTAATTAATTAATTAAATAAACAAATGTACATTTACACAATATCCAATTCGTACCGTTGCCAAATATAAAATTGTTCCTCGTTCGAAGCGTTGGCGCTGAGTGGCAACGTTACTTTTTACACGACTGCCCAACGAAAAATGAGTAATGTGTTCAAGGTTTTTTTTATTTTATTATTTGTTGAGTGGGGCTTTTTTAAGGTCTTTATGAGCCTTGTAAAACTGCGACCATTGCTGATCTATTGTGTTCGCCACCTACCTGGCTTAAGGTCATTTCAAGAGTGGCATGATAGCAGTTCAACATCCACCCCTTAGGAGATGCTGAAGAAGTCTGGAGTCTATTTTCATAGTCTCCAGACTTCTTCAGCAATTAGTCAGAGTGCACAACCTATCATCGTCGGCGAACAGTGCGCAAACCGCCAGTAGCGCCGGGATGCAATCCCACCAGAAGAAACCAGTCCACATGCCGCGAACCCTAAGACGCGAGAGCTTTACCCGGGGTACCCTTTCGCACGAGGACGCCTCTGAATAGGAGCTGAATCGTGAGTTGGGCCGATCCGAGAACAAAATAAATCTTGTGGCCCAAGCTACACGAAACCGTTCGCTACCCAATTATTCAAATTACAATAATAAGAGTGTATAGATAAAAAAATATGTGGCGGTATTATCCTAGAAGGCATCAATTAGAAAGCATGTATAGATTGCAGGGCTCGCGGAGTAAACGAAACGAGCGAATGAGTTGGCCTGGCTTTGCTTTTATATGCTACGTCATGGCTCTCGCTGAGGTATTTGGTAGATAGCTACTAATTATATTATAAGTGAGAAGGATGGCGGCGTTTGGCGTATAGCGAATTTAATGTGGAAAAGTTATTTCTGTCGTGCATCGTACGGCTGGGGCGACTGTTATTTTTAATATAAAACTTCGAAATATGAAAATAGATAAACAAGCCGTCTGCCGTAATAATTCAATACAAGTGACGTGTCAATTAAACGGTTCCTGGCATCCTGAAATATACCTAGCCCAGTCAAATAGGAAGAAATTTCGACGTTTTCGACGAAATTCAAGGTTGTTAAAATACATAGAAAATAAAAATATCCTAACAAAATCTCAGTTCGGTTTCAGAAGAAATAAAAGTACAATCGATGCACTGAACAACGTTCTGAGAAAAATATACAATGACATGGACAAGAAACTTTATTCAAGTACCGTATTTTGCGATTTATCAAAAGCGTTCGATATGGTAGACCATCAAACACTGCTAACTAAACTCGACAGATATGGAATCCGAGGAAATAGTTCAAAATGGTTTAGCAGCTATCTCTCAAAAAGAAAACAAGTTGTACAATTAGACGACTGCACAGGTGGCGTATTGAAAAGAAGCATTTCCGATGAGTGTGAAACGAAGAGCGGTGTTCCTCAGGGAAGCATCCTGGGACCGACCCTTTTCATTCTATATATTAATGATCTCCCATCTATAGTAGCTCACTCAAATATAACTTTGTATGCAGATGACACCAGCATAAGCTTTGCAGATGCCAAAATAGAGAATGTAGTGAAAACGTTAAACCATGAATTGGCTCTGTTGAATACCTGGTTCGAGAAAAATAATCTGTCTCTTAACACATCCAAGACAGTATCCATCTTCCTATCTTGTAGAAAAAATAAGGTTATAAACAGTCAAAATTTAATTATCGGTGCAAACACAGTAGCCAATATTAAAAGCCATAAATTTCTGGGTTTAGTTTTAGATGAAAATTTAAGATGGAATGCTCACGGAGAGGAATTAAGCGACAGACTATCCAGCGCCTGTTTCTTACTAAGGCAAATAAGGAAACTAATTAGTGTTAAACACACCAAAATAATATACTTTGCCTATTTCGAGTCAATTCTTCGTTACGGGATTCCCTTCTGGACACAGTGTACAGTAGTTTTAAGGCAACATATTTTCTCTCTCCAAAAACGAGCCATAAGAATATTGATAAACCTAAAACATAATGAATCATGTCGTGGTCACTTCAAAAATCTCAGTATTCTAACGCTACCATCACTATACATATTTGAATGCATAAAATTAATATTAAAAAACATAGGAAAAATGAAGACCCAAAAAGAAATTCACTCGCATTTCACCAGATGTAGGCACAATTTAGCATTACCCCGTCCATCTCTGGAATTATTCAAAAGGGATCCAAATTACGTTGGAATGGCATGTTACAATAAACTGCCTGAGAATATTAAAAGTATATGTAGAAACGGAAATATCACCCAATTTAAATCGAAATTAAAAGGCTACCTTATTGCGAGAGAATTATATAATATTAACGAATTATAATTAGATTACTGACAATTTCCATCTCGATTTTTTTTTTTTTATTTAACTTGACATTTGTATCATTTTATTGATTATTATATTATTACTATTATTTTTAATTGTCTCCCATAATCAATTATAATTCTTACTTACAGGACCATTTAATTTTAATATTATAATTTCATGACTATCTGTAGTTATAAATATCTAATATAACTCAATTATGTGGTGAGTCTCTAATGAAATATTTAGTATACATTTTAAAGTTATTTTAACATGTCTAAACAACTATGTAAAGTTTTTTGAAGACAATAAATGCGATTTGATTTGATTTGATTTGATTTGATGAAAATATCTGTTAATAGTTAATAATTCAAATCGTAACGCCAAACGTCAAGCTGCTTTTTGTGTCTCCTAAGTTAATCGATAAAATCTTGCGGAAAATTAAATATTGTGCCACCTAAAATATGGTAACTGAAAGCCGAAAAAAATCTGAGTGCAGTGATATACGTGATTTTTATGGATTTGTGTTAGAAACTGTAAAAACTGTATAATTTTGAAACTTGTAATCGAAAATCCCCGTCGAAAATACCCTGCATATTTCGGACATTGGCTCGGTTATTTAATTGGCATATTTTTTCAGTCGTCTTTATTCTCATATTATATTAATACTTGCCGCCATTCTCTTATCCGTTCTGTAGCCTACACAGTCGGGTTCCGCGGTTCGAATCCTCGTCGAGCGAAAGTTTTTTTCTTCTGACGTACGAGATATATATCAGTAAATATTGATAAGGGTGTTTTTGTTTTTTCACTGTTTTTATTGTTTTTTTACTAGGCGGTGAACGGTTTCGTGCAGCTTGGGCAACAATATCCATTTTGTTTTCGGATCGGCTCAACTCACGATTCAGCTCCTATTCAGAAGCCTCCTCGAGTGGAAGGCTACCCCGGGTAAGACTCCCGTGTCTCAGGCCTCAGAGCTGGTGGACCGGTTTCTCCCGGCGGGATTGAATCCCGGCGCCACTGAACGGACGGTTTACGCACCGGTCGGCGAAGCCAATCGGTTATGCATTCTGACTAATTGCTGAAGGGGTCTGGAGACTATGGAAATACACTGTTTCCTAAGCAGCGGGAGTGGATGTTCACCTGTTGTCATACCACTCTTGAAATGACCTTGGGCCACTCGATCCCGTGTGGCACTACGGGCAAAGAACGCCCAGGTCCGCGATAAATTCAAACTGAATTACCGCTGCAATACAACAGGTAGAGGTTGCGTAAGCGACTTCGGACCCGTAACCAATCGGAAGGACGGAGGTATCCTGAAGGTTAATTTCAGACGGAGATATCCTGCCAAAACTGGTAGTTAGGGGGTGAGGCTGCACGCTGGTTACCTTTCCCAGTGCCTCACCGTAAGGCGTTGGTCTCTAACGGGTTGCTGGTGAACTAGACAGTAGATTGTATTGTCCCCAAGTCTTCTACGCTAATCTCACGGCTGAAAGAACGATCTATATCGTTATACCGGCCTGGGGTGACGGGTTCGCCCGTTGTAGTCGACACCTCCATCCTGTTTTTGTATCCAGAATTTGGTGACAAAACGGAATGGCATATTTAGTCTAATCGGTATTCTTTACACGACTCCCCAACAATAAAGGAGGGTAATGTGTTTAGGGTTCATCTATGTATGTATGTTTTCCGTTTCTTTATTCCACCAAACCTTATAAACACTTGAACCGATGTAGATGTGTGAGGTATTGTTAGAATCGTTATGTCCTTTCGAGTGTCATAGGGTACCTTAACTGTCCAAATATCAAGTAAGTCCAAGTATCAAGTAATCCAAATGTCCAAATGTCAATTAATTAACATAAATATATCGTGTTTAATGTCAAATGAAAGGTGTGATTGAGTAAATTCCGGAAATATACATGTATATTTATGTATAAATACATAAACCACAAATATTTAATAAAAAAACCGTGATACAAATAATTATGAGTACAATAGTTCACTCTCTGTAATGGCAGTCGTGTTTTTTATTATTTTTAATATATTTACTTGTCACTGGATCCATAATACTGTCGTGTGTTTCTTATACAATTATATACGGCATGAAGGGAAAAAGACGTATCCGATAAAATGCACTGTAAAACAGATCCCTGTGTGAAAGGGGTTTAAGCTGCGACGGTGATAATGATGATTCGGCCTGTTTTTATTGAAATTTAGTACGCTTTCTTATATAAAATTCGATTATATCTCATCTTAGATATAAACAAAATAAATATATTATCATTGCCAATTTCGTTCTATTTCCCAGCCACTTAACCTGGCCAGAGTGCCGACAAATAGGGTAGTGTTGTTAATAAGACAGGATCAACATCAGTCTGACGAAACATGTGCGCTCAGAGACACTGATACAGCATGATATCGCGAATATTATTTTAATATGAAGTCAGCTTCATTTGTATAATAATTAAAATGAGCCAAGTTTACTGTTTGCAATCAAAATGAGATTTATATTACTTATATTTTGGTAGTATTAAAAACCATTTACACGTCAAATTAAATTACATCTATTCCTATTCATAGCATGGATCATAGATGATTTACTATAGCTTGAAATATATAATTGATTTCATGTATAGGTATACTCGTAATTAGTAAGCCTTTTTCACCTTTTGTGTAAATGGCAATAGTAGTTCCACACATTCATTCATCTTCTTTTATGTTCAATGCGGCGCACTATACATGGGGCTCTAAACACGCCTATATGGAATCCTTTGATAAAATATAACAATAAGAAACTTATTTTTAAATTATAGTGCATTTTATCTTAATATTATTGACATGAACATGTCAATTTGAAATTTGGCATATATGTGTCAATCCTACTAATATTATAAACGCGAAAGTTTGTATGTATGTATGGATGTTTGTTACTCTTTCACGCAAAAACTAATGAATGGATTTTGATGTAACTTTACAATAATATAGCTTACACATCAGAATAACACATAGGCTATAATTTATAAAGATATTGAATGAATTATCTAAAATATACGATAACTGTCAAGTAAGTAGGAAAAAATCTAAGAAATTGACATTCGAAATTTAAATTCTATCCTACTATCCTACTAATATTATAAACGCGAAAGTTTGTATGTATGTATGGATGTTTGTTACTCTTTCCCGCAAAAACTACTGAATGGATGTTGATGAAACTTTACAATAATATAGCTTACACATCAGAATAACACATAGGCTATCCTACTAATATTATAAACGCGAAAGTTTGTATGTATGTATGGATGTTTTTTACTCTTTCACGCAAAAACTACTGAATGGATTTTGATGAAACTTTACAATAATATAGCTTACACATCAGAATAACACATAGGCTATAATTTATAAAGATGTATGGTTTTCTATCATCGTTATCACAATTTTCCATCACCACGCGGGTGAAACCGCTGGGCGCAGCTAGTGTGTAATAATTAGGAAAATTTAAAGTTCAGATAGAATACTGCCGTCGTAAATGAAAACACAGTTACTTGAAAAAAGACGTTTTGAGAAAAACGCGGTCAAAGTTCAGTTGTTAAATATTTGTTTTCATGAACAAAGGAATCAATATAAATTATTTCTTTTACTCTTCAATGTTAAAAAATAGTTAAAACTTCAATTCTGCCTAAAAATATATATTAAATTATAATTGTTTATTTAATTAAATTAGATATTGTGTTTTAAATTAGGAAAATAATTTGATAAATTGTATATTTTTTTAAGCTATAACACCGTAACTGAGTGGTTACTGTGTTATAGGTAAATTTTACCCATTACTGAGTTCTAACCATGTAAAATAAATATATATTTTTTAAATAAATAAAACTCTGCAGGCACCTTAAACACAGTAATTGAGAAACTGTTAATAATTCGTGTATTAATAAATTTACTTTTAACGAAATTTTACCTAAAACCACAGCATCTGAAGAAGCCGTGTTGTAACCAAACAAAAATATTTCTTAAATGCTTATAAGTATTAAAAAAGATTACAGTAAATAATTGGTTACTGTATATTAACTTAAAAAAATATACATACTGTGTTTTTTGTTAAAAATATTCAGATTTTTTTTTAAATAATGTGTTTTTATCTACGGTATCTCGGTAACTATCCATCGACAGACAAACCGAAAAATTTGCCTTATATTACTCCAACTCTTGAACTGAAGAACCAACTGAAGAACCAAACTTGTATAAACACAGTAAATGAAGTTACTGTGTTTTTATTTACGACGGCAGAATAATAGATGTCATTTTTTTATCTCCGTATTTTTTTGAGATGTTACCAGCCTATATTTAAATGCGGTAGACGGCACAAACAATTGAGTGATGTTATTGTTACCAATATTTGGGTTTTTGAATTAAATCAGTCTTTTATAAAAAAAAACATGTAATATCAATACTAAATATTATAAATGGCTAAATAAATTTTGTATTACTTTCGCTGAAGGCTATCTACACTACCTGCATGTCGTAGGCAAAGACGGTTGCCAAAATGTAGTATGACTTTAAGCAATCTAATACTAATATGAGTTTTCGTTAGAGGCATCCTTGTAGTGGGTGAAACAGCACGAGCAATAAAGCAACTTTTAATTTAAAAAAAAACAAAAAAATACATTTGTTTTGTTTGTTTATAAATTT
Source organism: Micropterix aruncella (assembly GCA_944548615.1). NCBI lineage: Eukaryota > Metazoa > Arthropoda > Insecta > Lepidoptera > Micropterigidae > Micropterix > Micropterix aruncella. Next base: position 989,735 of record OX155955.1, read on the forward strand.
GAACAATTTAACAAGTATGAAATCAAAGACTATCGCGGTTGTTTGACATTATTAATAGGACTAATAGAAAACGAATTTACCGCGTGAAATTTGTAGCACCCGACGTTTCGGTGACGGAGCCCGGCCTCCCACCACCGTTATAACCTACGCAGTGGCGGCAGGGGTATGCGGCCTACCCGCAAAACAACTGATTGATAGCTCTTCAGTCTACCTTAGACAACGGCGGCTGCAACGTCACCGAAACATCGGGTGCTACAAATTTCACGCGGTAAATTCGTTTTCTATCCTATTTATAATTTTACAAGTGTTGAACGCACTGAGCCATCTAGCAGCAGGCAAAATATCGCGAATATATATTTTTTTGCGATTTTTTACCTACTGCTAGATGGCGTTGCGCGCTTTTAATACTATTTTTTCAATACCATTTTTCAAATTTAAAAAAAAAACTCAAAAAAAAAAAGTTGCATACTTGCTCGTACTGATTCACCCACTTTAATAACGTCACTTTAAAAATAACTCACTCTGTATAATCAATGATAATAGCAATTTATACTCGACAAAAAATATCTTTTCTTTGACATATAAACCATTTCTATTAGGGGTGGCCCAACTCCCATTTATTTTTGGTAATTCTATATTATAGTTGAAAGATTTGTAATTGCACCTTTTAACCTAATTAGGCAATATAAAATCGAAGACTATCGCGCTTGTTTGACATTATAAATAGGATAGAAAACGAATTTACCGCGTGAAATTTGTAGCACCCGACGTTTCGGTGACGTTGCAGCCGCCGTTGTCAACCTACCCGCAAAACAACGGATTGACAGCTATTCAGTCTACCCCGGACAATGGCAGCTGCAACGTCACCGAAACGACCGGTGCTACAACTTTCACGTCCTTAATTCGTTTTCTATCCTATTTATGATTAGGCAATGTACTGTTTTGACGTTTTCGCACGGGTATATCCTCCCCTTATCTTTATCAAAACAAAGGCCTTATTATCTAAAATACCGCAAGCGAATTGGAGATCGTGACGTTTTCACTTAAAATACTACGGCTCAGATACGACTGGGCCCGCCCATATTTTCTTAGGAAAGTTTTGAAATTCGATTTTTTCCTTCTCCTAATTGTGTGAGAGGGGAGAAGTCTCGGGATGAAATTCTGCGTCGGCAAACGACGCGGCTAATGGCGTGAAAACTTTTCAGGATTGCGGCGAAAGTTGATTAAGCCGGCTGCTGGTCCAGCCGCATTACGGAGTGACATCTGACACGATTCGCCGGGGGGGATTTTTGGCGATTCAATGGCGAACTTTGATACAGCGTGTTGTGAAATTAGTAAGTTAAGATGATGTTAGGCAACAGACTTTGGCCTTTTTCCGCAAACATAAACAGGACACAAATATTAACGCCCCAATGAGGACCACACGCCAATTTGACCTGTTTCGATTGCCGCGTTTTAAAACTAATGCATCAAGGAATGGAGTACTCACACGCTGCTGTGAGCTTTATAATACCCATTTAAATGGTATTGATATGTTTAATAATTCCATAATCACTTACAAATACTCCGTAAATCAAACCCTAACCGATATAATAAGCTGACTATTCGTTTTTAGCTATTTTTATTTATTATTATTATTATTATTATATTTTATATACGCCACTACTAATATCATACATGATCACACTTCACACTTACACGCTCAACACACTCCCATAAATACATAACCACACACCCTGCATACTAAACTCTTATATAGCTCTAAAGTTGAAGGTACATTAGTTTTATAAAGTAGTTTTAAAAAAAAACGTAATATATGTAATTTTAATGAAATCCGTAACCGGTTTTATTGGTTGTAAATCTGCATACATTTAAAAAAATATTATAATGTAATACTGTGTGATTTCTTAATAAAGAATTGAATTGAATTGAATTGAAAAATAGAGACCAGCCAATTCATAATACTATGTTACAATATAATTGTTATTACTAATATTTTGTTTTCAATTCAATTCTATTTTTAACCGACTTCAAAAAAAGGAGGAGATTATAAATTCGGTTTTATCTTTTTTTTTAATGTTTGTTACCTCAGAACTCTGCCAGTTTTGAACCGATTTAGAAAATTCTTTTTATATTCGAAAGAATATACTTACAGATTGGTCCACTTTTTGTAAAAATTTTGTTCTAATGATGGGATCCATGAGGAATTGAGGGACCTCCTCAAATATTATCATATTAAATTGAAAAGTTACATATTGGTTTAATTCCGATGACAATTCATTCATTTTTATGGTAAGCATGACCTGATTCTACACCCTGGGTTATATCCTGATCAGGGATCTTATTTTATTGAAAATGGTTAACTATGTAGGTATATTGCTTTTTTTTTTTTTGACTATTGTTGTTAATTATGACTATTTTAAATTTTATGACTATTTTAAATTCTAACTGTACCTATACTTTAAATTGTTTTAAAATATTTCTGTTGTTAAATATTTTATATCATTATCTATAATATAAACCGTACATTGTATCTCATTTTTGACGTCACAACGCAATTTTATCCAAATTCTATTGTGAATAAAAAACATTTTGATTTTGATTTTTATTTTGGGAACTTCTCAACAGTCAATAGCACAGACCCCAAATTTTGTATACTCATTCAGTTATGATAGGCCGTTCTAAGTTTCATCATGACATGGCTGCTGCACCCAGGGTTGGCTCCCGAAGAGGGAACTCCTCAACGGTCAACAGCACAGACAAAAAACTTTGTATATGTATTCAATTACAACAGCCCGTTCTAAGTTTCACCAGGGACTGCGGTACTCAGGGTTGGCTTCCAACGAGGGAACTCCTCAACGATCAACAGCACATACATAAAATTTTGTATACGCATTTAATTATGATACCTTGTTGTAAGTAACACCATGACATGGCTGCTGCATTTATTAAAAAAAATGGAGTCGGTTTTTATTTTTTTTTTTAAATTACTATTATGTAAAGAATGGAAAATATATATATCATTCTATATATATATTTTAAAACCACACCATACAGTGCTGCACCAAACGATAATTATAAGGCGGTGAAAATGACTACATGATTTTTCGAAAGGCAGTGACCCAAAAAATGTTGAATATCTTTCGACCTACCATTTAAAAACAGCGTTACTCGTTTCAGAAAATGTGGGCAAATTACGGCTGTTGGTCTTAGCATCGATTATATAGTATTTTAGATTTCTGTCCTACTGAAATATTGATGGGGCTTAATTTCAATCTATATAAATATTTCTTTGGTAGCTAAGCAAACAACGCTTTTTTTAAATCACTTTATTGTGATTTAAACTTATTCAAATTCATTCAACTATATTGAGTTAGGTTGCTTTTTATCGCTAATGAACAATACCTTTATATTATGTCAAAGATATTTTTTACCTTTTTGTTCACATTGCTATTAAAGTGTGTTGTTTTTATCTATATTTTTTTGAGAGTCTTTATATTTTTTTATCATACTATATAAAAAAATAACAATATTAACTGTCATTACACGGCCGATTATATTTCTAATGTGTAAAATCAGTATTTTTTTATTTTTATATTGATGTTTTATATTGATGTTTCTGGTCAGGATATTAGGTTGAAATTATGAAATTATTGTGACATCGGTCCTTAATATATGAGCAAAATTTAAAATGATTTAGACTTCAGGAAGTTAGTGAAAATTAACTTAAAATATTCCGTTACATTGATAGGTAGATAGATACATACATACAGGTCAAGGTAATAAAAGCGTAAAAGCTACTCATAAAGCAGCGAAGTACTTCCCGGCTCGGATTGGAAAATTATTACGTTGTACAACTTTCAACTGTGTTATGTAGGTTTAATAGCAGTCCCTTTGCCCCTGATAAACGATCACTATTGCATAATAAAATGTCTTAAATAGAGACAAAATAAAGCGAAAAACCATGATTAAATCACATTGACGAAATCGCCGAAAGACGTTTTCTAAATATATGGTAACGTTTATATATTTTTATTTTCCGTTTCTTTATTCCGCGATAACTTCTAAATGCTTGAACCGATTTAGAAGTGTGTGATATTGTTAGAACTGTTGATATTACTGACTGTCATAGGGTACCTTAACTGTCCAAATATTAAGTAAATAGTTGTATAAATATCCAAATGTCAATAAATTAACATAAATATATAGTGTTTAGTGTCAAATAAAAGATCTAATTGAGTACATTCCGGAAATATACATCTAGTTAGTTAGTTAGTTTGTCTGGGCTCTTTCCCGCACTTGGCCTCTTGATTGGGCCGTTGTGCGTGGCTCTCATGTTTCTATTTATGTTACTCCAGCCAACCCAGGCTGTCCCAGAAGGTTAGCAGCCTGTTTGGGTTGCTACAGGCCTCCGGGACAGATGCTGGAGATTGTAGTATTCTTGCCCGTTGCTCTGCCACGCTCCTGCATTCCATGAGCATATGCTGTGGCGTTTCTTCTTCCTCCATGCATCCTCTGCATAGAGGGCTGTCTATCACACCTATGGTAAACAGGTGTTTGTTTAGGGGACAGTGGCCTATCATAGTACCTATGACTTTACGGATTTTGTCCCTTTTAAATATACATCTATCTATATGGGTAAATACAAACTACACATATTTTATAGAAAACCCGTATAGAAAATACAATTATTCACATTCTGTAATGGCAGTCGTCGTGTTTTTTTAAATATATTTATTTGTCAATTTTTGAATAAATATATATATATATATATATATATATATATATATATATATATATATATATATATATATATATATATATATATATATATATATATATATATATATATATATATATATATATATATATATATATATATATATATATATATATATATATATATATATATATATATATATATATATATATATATATATATATATATATATATATATATATATATATCCTCCTAGGGCCATAGCGACTGCATTGTAGATTCTAGTGACTTCTTTAGTCTTCTTAGAGTCCATTGTTCAGAAGCAGTCAAGTGCGCAGGCTATATTATAGTGCACAGGTGGGCGCGCGACCACGGGTGGACTCTCTTTTCCTCCCTCTTCTTAACCCGATGGAACGGAGACCGTTACGACCAGAGAAAAGTTTGGATGCAGATAAAATAAAATAAATTAATTAATCGCCAACACAGCAATGGCTGTCATTGTTAAATTTGTACTCAATATTGCAGAGCTATTTTTTTCGGATTTAGTTCGTTTTTCCATACTGTCATTTATGAAATTGGTAGTTAGGGCTTGTGGCGATGTTTAAGGGTTTTATGGAGCTATTGTAGAGATGACCGGTGACTTATTGGTAGTTGTTGTAGTAGGCGGTGATGTAGAAGATGCATTATTGGATTTATCCTGGTTTTTTTATGATCTCGTGTTGTTGCTCATGGGGCTGTGTTGAATACAGCATACAGTCTCTTGTTCCGACATTATACAAAATTGTGATAGTTTCCCTTTTGGCAAATCCCCGTCAGTTTTTGGTCAATTATCCGGCGGTAGACATACTCCTAAAACGCCATTTATTTCACATGACTCTTCACGGCAGTGTATATGCCAGGTCCCTTGGCACTTCCGCAAGGGCTCTTTCCAATACTGGTAACGGCGATTATGTTGAAGAGGCATTGGTTGTCAGCTATCGTCACTTGCAGAGGTCCACCACTATCGCCCCCACAGAAGTCGCGTCCTCCTTCTAAGCTTCCAGCGCACAATTGATCGTCCGTTATACCTTGCGGTAACCTCTTTCTGAGAGTCTTTGCATATAGTCTTCGACAGGTCAGCTGGTCAATCAAATCCACCACCACCTTCAGTAAGTCGTCCGATGTATCTTCAGCAAAGTCGATCTGCCCCCAGCCAGTAGCGACAGCTCGCTTGTTTTCGATGGTCGACTTTGTCCATAGACACGCTGGTCGAATATTTAAAGTGAACAGCTCAGACCGATAAGATCCTTCGGGACGCGTCCCGTGTTAACCGCGAGTGAATCCAGACTGTAGAATTGCACTATATTCTTTTAAAATATTATTTAATTATTACTTAGTGGTAAGAAATTTTTAAAATGTATTGACACTTAGAATTTAAATTTCGAATGTGGTAAAAGTATTTATTTTGAATAAAAAAGTTAATATATCCTAAACTTTATCAGCGGCGTTTTAAAAAAAGTAGTCTATGTAATTATTTCGAAGATTTACTAAAAGAAGTATTGAATAATCCTTATATGTATAAAATGGTTATCTAAATTTTAAGACATTATTACAAAATTAATTTAACTGTAATGCAATAACATTTATTTTTGGGTGATGAAACACTTATAGTTAGAGAGAGATTAATATACAAGCTTTATATATTTAGATATCATTTATCTAATAAAATTTATATCATTGATTTAAATGATAAAATAACTAATAAATCTCGTCCAGAAACGTCCAAATGTGATTATATTCCACGAGGCAATGAGTCTATTCGAAGAAATTTTGATTGTCGAGCGTAAGCCCCTTGTGTAAGGGACGGTCTATAACTATATATTTTTTTTACTTAGATGGGCCATTGACAAAAATATTACGTGACATGTATTAAAATATATTAGCACGATATTCTTATATTGTTATTTATTAAATTAGAAATGTTGTTTAACACTTTGTTTTAAGTACACACAAAATAAAATAAGTCTGCAAAATTAAAACTTACCTAACAGCGGGCACTTCTAGGATATCCCACTCGACGCTCATGTAGAACTCGCTGAGATCGACGCCAACAGCGACGACATTGCTGCCAAGCTTTTCATCCATGTGACGTAGGTCCACCTACCATCCGATATGCATGCAATATAAAATATAATATTAATCAATATGAATTATTAATTTAGAGTGTGTTTTATTTGGAAGTTCTCAAGCGTCTCAAAAGAACGAGTGATCTAAATAGGAAATTTTACAAGTCAGGCATTTGAGCATTTCTCTATGGAACGACTTCCATGTATTGAATCGAATACTATCGCGGTTGCTTAACGTTATAAAATAATTAAAAATTGACATTTCCGCGTGAAGCTGCCACTGCATATCCAGATATGTCCATTCAAACCATATAAATTCGAGTGGTAGAACATACCAAGACGTGATCTGCGAAAAAACCCGCGAGAAAATCCGCGATCTGCGAAAACATATTGGATAGCGGAAAGAACCACTGGGCTTCAGTTTGATCAAATCCCAGTGAGCTATCCAAAGTATAATTCTATTTCCTCCTACAATCCGGTAAGCCATATAAATGAGAATGACCCCGAACTTTCATATAGACCAAAGTTTCAAACTCTCTATACGTGGAATCCCCTTATAAAAATATTTTCAACGCGAAGCAAGATACAGTGAGTATTGTGTGCACGGCGGAATTAAAAAAAGTAGTTGTGTCATCTTAAAAAATTCACGGCAACTAGCCACGAACTTATGGAAAAGTTTTGAGCGTAATGTGATATTTCTTCGAGAAGGAGGTTGAACTGATTATATGGGAAAATCGACGACGAGTGCGTATAATGAGAATGCAACGCAATAAACACGTTCGAGTCGATCGATTCAAATATACTGACGAGTAAAAATTCTATGTGTTTTCAGTCCAACATGGCATCTGTGTACCAAATTTCAAGTCTTAAAGTCCAATATTCCAATATTGAAATATGACATCTCGAAAATAACATTTGCTTGTTTACAATACTGTCCCTCCTCGTTGGCCGGGACAGTAAAATTGGCGCCCCACTGCTATAATCCGCATAGTAAAACATGCAGTGCGCCGCCTACACAGAGAACAACAGCTGAATGGGATGACGGCAAGTCAGCTCGCCCTGTACAATGTCGGGTACCACCAACGTCGGGTTCTAGCGGTAAAATCCATTTTAATTATTTTATAATGTCTCAGTATCTACAGGATTTGTTTAAGTTCTCTCTAAATAAATTAATATTATATTTCCCAAGTAATAGAGTCTCTCTAAATAAATTAACATTATATTTCCCAAGTTTCAATGTCCTCTCAAAAATAATTGGATGATATGGATGTTGTATATTGCGACCACAAAGCCGGAACGCGATCGCAAACCACAGCCCCATTTAAATTCAATAAAGGAATAATTAGCACGGTTGACGATATTTCTATTTTATGATGTTTTCTGTTTTATATTAAGCTGTTATCTAGATGCCATGGCATGACGAGCCATGCTGCTATACATATAAAAATATTAGTCACAAAAGGTAACTTTTAGAAAAGAAGTTACAACAATTGCAACTTTAACGCCAAATGAACATTTACAAAGCAAACATCAGACAAGAGTTTTGCTTGTAATTAAGCCGAAGATTCTAATATGCTTTTTTTTAAATTCATGCATTGTATCCATGGCGCGACATTTAGATATCAGCTTGATTAATTTATAACATTTTTTTAATTCGCTATATCTATACTATATCCGCTACACATCAAAAGCCATCTTTATTCGTAGTCTTCAAACAGTCTCCAAAATTCATCTAAGTCTTGAGCACAAGATGCGATCTAGTCATGCATTTACCGCCGTTTCTTCAATATATTTTCTGTAGTATTGAAGTCTACGTATTGTCTAAATTTAAAATAGCTAAACACCGCATACATACCAACTAGTTAATCATAATAATAATTATGATCTCCATCTAGCATTGCGAATCTTCTACAACTCTGAAAATCAAGATATATTATTAATTTGAAAAGAAAAGCTTGAAAACAGGCCTGCAAACATCGGGAGATCGCTTGGACGTTTGGTTTTAGAAACCGCATATTTTTGTTGCGAAACGCGATGTAGCGATAGGATCCCCCGATGTGTACAGCGCCCTTTCGCGCCCCCGACAAATGTCAGTGTTGGTAATATCGTTAGGAGGTGGCGTTTCTGACAGCTATGCCTGATAAGCGAAAGAAAGGGGAAGGAAAATGGCATGGCGCCATCTCAGTAACGCCCAGCTTGAAAAGGATTCTTGGTCGTATTGGTTCGCACTATATCCTCGATTCCATTGTTAATAAAAAAAGATACTCTCTTTTCAAAGGACCAGCGGTCATTTCGCGGGGCGTAACGTTTCATGTCATATTGTAAGGGAATACTTTGACCAGTCTTAATAAATATGAGTGCTATCTTTTTCTTGAAAATTTCCTTCAGAATGGTATAAATGATTGTATATGAACGTTTTATTATTATTTATTTAATTCATCCCTTATAGTTGATTTACCTATAATTAGTTAATTGTATATGACAATACATATTTTAGAGCTATGGAAATATACAGTACGGCTTCGTCGAGATTTTATCACTTCTCTAAGAAGAGCCTGTATTGAGGTAATATTTGTTGCGGTGTCCATCTGTTGGGTCCACATAGTATAGAGGGTTGCTGCAATATTGGGCAATTATATGACTTTACACGGAAAATATTATATGTACAGAATATTTCACAAATATTTTAGTTTTTAAATTCAGTAGAACAGATAGGACAGATATTTTAATACAGTTATAAATGTATAGAAATAATAATAATAATAATAAATGTAGTGCCTATGTAATCTATTAATCACTTAATAAGTGATATGATACCTTATAATTATTTGCCTAGAGATACATTCTCAGTACTATCATGCTAGAATATTTAGAGCTTACGAATGCCTTCTTCAACGTTGAGAAATATACTCGGTTCGGTTTAATATAAAAAAATATAATCGCCCACCAATACCAATTCTTTAATACCTGTATTCATTTTAAATCAGTTACCAAATCGATATTTTCAGATGATAAATTGCAGTTTATCGATCATATCGACACTTAAAAAACATGTGAAATGCTGGGAATCATTTTAAAAACTTTTAAATTATTTTCTAATGTATATACTATTAAAACGCTTTTCCACGTTTATGTCCGTCCGCACCTTGAATATTGCTCATATGTGTGGGACCCTTTATATGACATTTGGAAGTCATATAAAGGGTTCCACATGGGGTCTATAGGGGTAGACCGAATAGAGCATATTAAAATAAGTCTCTAAAGTATTTGAATTACAGGTCCTACGTCACATTCGATGACGGTACAGACAGCACTAATTTTCATAACATTACCTCACTAGCAGATCGAAGGACGTACTGCAATTTGGTCTTCCTTCACAAAATAAGTTTTAGTATTTCTTCACATAATTTTGAAATTTGGTTTAAAAAACCGCATCGCCTTTGTTACGAATCACGATTTAGCGATAGGATCTCCCGATGGTACAGCGGCCTTTCGCGCCCCCGACAAATGTCAGTGTTGGTAATATCGTTAGTAGGTGGCGTTTCTGACAGCTATGCCTGATAAGCGAAAGAAAGGGGGTAGAAAATGGCATGGCGCCATCGCAGAAACGCCCAGCTGAAAAAGGATTCTTGGTCGTATTGGTTCGCACTGTATCTTCGATTCCATTGTTAATAAAAAAAGATACTCTCTTTTCAAAAGACCAGCGGTCATTTCGAGGGGCGTAACGTTTCATGTCATATCGTATAAAAGTACTTTGACCAATGTTAATAAATATCAGTGCGATCATTTCCTTGAAAATTTTCTTTCGTTGTTTTTGTATTATAGCATATATAAATATTATTTATTATGTATTTATTTATTTATTTTACTAGCGGAACCCGGCGAACTTCGTCTCGCCGCGAGTTTGTTCGTTTGGCAACAGATTGCTTTAACTTAGGTAATTTTCAATGACAATTGTTTGACATTTGCATCATTTTTTAAAATTCTTCTTTGGGAGTAGCATACGCAGCATAATTATTACACATTTAAAGAATCGATCGTGCTTCTTATCTGATTGTTTATTTTTTTGTCTCACCTAAAGAGAAGTTTCATCAATTTGCCATTTGTGTATTCGTTGTGCTCGTTGTGTTTAAAATGGAAGAGAAGAGTGTATCAACAGTACGATTTTGTTTGACCCTTCTTTGATTTCTTTTCTTTTTATTTCAAATTTTTGCTAAAAACAAATTGAATTTGTTTCAAATCGAATGGAATGTATTTCAATGCGTTGCTTTATGATACACAATGTTTTTTCGTTTTATCTTCTGCCGAAAATACATACAGATGACGGGTTTTCCGCTCGCGAACAGGCGACGTATAATTGGCCGTGCGTGAAGCATGGATTTTCCAAATTTATTCCACAAACAGTCAGTGATTGTCCTTGCGATTTGTTGACCATCATCGCGAATGCAAGTCGTACGGGAAACTGCATTCTTTCAAAGTCAAATAGCAAGTCGGTAGTAATCATTGTTCAAATTGTTTATTGTCTTAAAAACTAATACATAGTTGTATAGACAGTAGTATTACATTTGGCCGTGATAACATTGAATTCTTTTTTAATGATCAAATTCTTCTACTACTAATCAAAACGTAAAAGGTTACTCGTAAGAATGAAGAAGGTATTATTGTAGAATAAAATCGAGTCTCACCATTTAGTTTACCAGATTAAAAACACAGAGTAAATTATTCTTTAAAATACCGATAAAAATAAGTTTTTTTAGTATAAAATTAATAAATGTAATGTCAAAAATAACAAAAAAAAGGGACGGTTGTCAAAAAGTAAAATAAAATGTCTTAGTGATTATATTGTAAATAAAAATAGTCAAGGTATAATTAATATGTGCCTACCTAATAATAAAAAATAGTTAATACGTTTTAGTCAAATTGAAAATCGTTTTAAAACCTATTACAGAAAGAGATATAGTCGAGATGCAGACAGTTTTTAGAGATCGTTAATGTCGTACAATTCTCTTTCAATTAGATATAATTTGAGTTTATTTTTAAATGTGAGCATTTTTCCTTCGCGGCATATATTTTTTATACTAGAGGGTAGCTTATTGTAGCATATAATTCCGACGTAGCTCGGATTCCTTTTAAAATGTTCTAGATTTGGACGAGGAAGAATCAGATTATTTCTCCCCCTGGTAAAGTGTTTATGGGTATCTGAATGTATCGGCAGCTGAGCTAGGTTTTTTGTGATCAATTTAACGCATTCTAAAACGTATAGAGATGGAAGGGTGAGGATTTTAAGCCTTCTGAAATGACCACGGCATGATTCTACATAACCCAGATTACTTAAAATTCGAATGGCCCGTTTTTGCAATGAAAAAATATGTTGCCTTAGATCGATGGTGCATTGCGCCCAGAAGAGAATACCGTAACGGAGAAAAGACTCAAAATAAGCGAAATAAATCGTTTTCGTGTCCTTAGAATTAATCAGTTTTCGTATTTGGCGCAGCAGAAAACAGGCACTAGAAAGTTTGTCACTTAATTGTTCTCCGTGTGCATTCCATCTCAAGTGATTATCTAAAACTAAACCAAGAAATTTGTGAGAACTGACATCGGCTATGTTGTTTTTCCCAATATGTACCTGTGGATTATTTTGTATTTTATTTTGCTGAGAGGATATAAACATTGAAACAGTTTTGGACGTGTTAAGGGATAACTTGTTTCTCTCAAACCATGCATTTAGTGAAACCAATTCAGCATTTAAAGTTGTAACAACTTGGTCAATATTAGAATGTGCATAGTTTATGCTGGTGTCATCCGCAAATAATGTTACTTTGGAATGTGTTAAGGCAGTTGGGAGGTCATTTATGTATAAAAGGAAAAGGGTTGGTCCCAGAATATTCCCTTGTGGAACTCCGCACTTTACTTCGCACTCATTGGACATTACATTCTTTAATAATCCGCCTTCGTAGTTACAAAGTTGTACTACTTGTTTCCGATTTGATAGGTAACTGGAGAACCACTTAAGACTGTTCCCTCGGATGCCGTATTTGTCAAGTTTACTAAGCAATATATTGTGATTCACCATGTCGAACGCTTTTGAGAGATCGCAGAAGACCGTGCCTGAATAAAGTTTCGCGTCAACATTACTGTACATTGTTGATAAAATATTATGTAGTCCATCTATTGTTCCTTTATTTTTCCTAAAACCAAATTGAGTTTTTGATATAATATCTTTATTTTCTAGATATTTGATTAACCTGATATTAACTATTTTCTCAAGAATTTTTGAAAAAACCGGCAGTAGAGCTATTGGTCTGTAGTTAGCAATATCAGTTTTCGGGCCGTTTTTATATAATGGAACAATTTTTGCAATTTTAAATTGCTCCGGGAAAACGCCATCTCTCAGAGAAATATTAAATAAGTTAGCTAGTACTTCGGCTATTACAGGCAGTGCAAGTTTCACTGTTTCAATAGTAATATTATCAACCCCAGAAGATTTTGTGATTTTCATTGAGTTGACAATTTTTGTGATCTCAACTGCATCGGTTGGTTGCATAAAGAAAATATGGCGGCTGTAACAAATATTGTGTCCGCCTACCTGACTGGGTGTCGTGTTAGAATTGTTGACTTGCCCGATTTGGGAAAAATAACTATTAAACATATTAGCTACCTCGCATTGATTATCGACTGTGTGATTATTTACACTGAGTGTGATATTAGAATGAGTCTGTTCCCTTTTGCCCAGTTTTTCATTCACGACTTGCCATAGTGCTTTAGAATTGTTTTTGGAGTTCAATATATTTTTTCTGATACTGTTTCTCTTAGCATTTCTTATTACTCGCCTATATACTATTTCGTACTACTATTTCGCCTATATGTTATTCGTGGAATGAACACATCTTCTCCCTTGTACGTCCCTTTCAGAATCGTCGCTTCGATAACGTTTGGCATTAATTTCTTTACAGCCAGCCGAGTTCCGTTGCACAATCGTGGTTGATTCAAATTGCGAAGCATGATAACCAGTGAGACAAATATGAGTCGCAGATTATGCGGCGGCATTCATGGCAGGTTCATCGAATTCAGTAACTCAGTCGGATAGTTGACAACAAAATGTTGATTTCTTATTGCGTCAACCGATTTGTACGCCATCGTTTCGCCTGCAGTTTTGTTTTGATTGGTAAAATTGTAAAATTTAATAATAATAATCAAGTCGACCAAGAATAATAATTTAATAATAATAATTTGTAAAATTTGAGTCGACATCGATATTTTTCGATAAAATTCAGTGAGTCGGCATCGATATTCGACAAAATTGATTCAGATAGTTTTGATCGATATTTGGGAAGACTTTTTCGATCAATTGCTCCTTCGATTCTGTGAAATTGCAATAAATCTCTGTGAAATTGATGTCGACTCGAACGTTTCAATTCCCAACGGCCATCAATTGCCTCGACTGATCTTGCGCCGATTGATTTTTTGCGACTTTTTGTACAAAATAAAAGTGTTTCTAAAAATACCCTGACTTCCCCTATAAATACTTGTACAAATTATAGTTCACTTTATGTAATTCCAACATAAACCCGAGGGGGGTAAGCCTGCATGACTTTATCCTAGGCAATGAACTCACCATCCTCAACAGAGGAACAGAACCTACCTTCATAGACTCAAGAAGACAGGAGGTACTGGACATCACGATCTGCACAAAAGAAGTGGCCGACCTGGTTCAAGACTGGAGGGTCTCAGATGAACCCTCAGGCTCGGACCATAGGCAGATCCATCTAACGCTTCGGCACTCATTGGAAATTCAGTGGGCTCGCAACCCTAGAAATACCAACTGGGAAGGATTCGATAGGGACCTGGCTATCAAGCTCACCACGGTTCCGAATCGATTCCACACCAAAGAGCAACTAGAAACAGCTGCACTATCACTGTCTAATGCCGTTATAGACGCCTACGAGCAGAATTGCCCTTTGAAACAAAAAAACCTCTCAAAAAAGGTCCCATGGTGGAACCCAGAGCTGACCAAGCTCAGGCTTACGCTGAGAAGGTGCTTCAATAGGGCGAGAAATCACAACAATAACTCGCAACATCTTTGGGAGGAATACAAAAACGCCCGAAACGAATACAACAAGGCCATTGTTAAAGCCAAACGAAGAAGCTGGAGGGACTTTTGTGAGAGCGTGGAAACAGCTTCCGAAGCCTCCAGGCTCAACAAGATCCTCAGCTCTAACAACCGCCCCCAGCTGGGATGCCTTAAACGACCAGAGGGGGGACACACAAGCGACACCAAGGAAACCTTGAAGCTCCTAATGGAAACACACTTTCCGGGCTTCCAGGAATCCTCACACCCAATTGCCGCAGGGGAGAACTCCAAGAGGCTCCACAAGCCCAGGGAGTGGGCCCTTGCAGCCAAGATAGTTAATCCAAAAGCAGTAGAATGGGCCGTGAGCACCTTCGACCCTTACAAATCACCTGGACCGGATGGAATATACCCAGTCCTACTATAAAAAGGGTTAAGCCAGCTGCTGGGCCCTCTAACAAAGGTACTCAGAGCGAGCATAGCCCTCAGACACGGTGCTCATGCCTGGAGCAGCGCAAGAGTCACGTTCATTCCAAAGGCAGGCAGGAACGGCCACATCTTTGCCAAAGACTACAGACCCATTAGCCTCACCTCCTTTCTCCTGAAATCACTGGAGAGACTAGTTGACGGCTACTTGAAAAACAACCACCTAGCTCTTCAACCGCTTGCTGATGCTCAGTATGCCTATAGGGAGGGCAGATCTACGGACACTGCCCTACATCACCTGGTGAGCACAATAGAGACACAGTTAGCGGCGAAAGGTTACGCTCTGGGAGTATTCCTGGACATCGAAGGAGCATTTGACACCACATCATATGCAACTATAAAAAACGCTATGCACAGACGAGGAATACCAGAGACCATTATTGACTGGACATTGAGTATGCTATCAAATAGGAATCTGACCGTCTATCAAGGTGACACCTCCATCACGGGAATCCCTGCTAAGGGCTGTCCACAGGGTGGAGTCATCTCCCCCCTCTTGTGGAGCATCGTTGTAGACGAACTCCTAATAGATCTACAAAACCTAGGCCTCTCTGTCTACGGCTACGCTGATGACGTGGCCATAGTAGTCAGAGGAAACTTCCTATCAATACTTAAGGAGCTCATGGACAAAGCACTTAAGACCACCCAAGACTGGTGCCAGGCCAGAGGTCTATCCGCTAATCCAAGCAAGACTAAGGCCATGATTTTCACCAGAAAATACAAACCCGAACCCGTTGAGTGTCTCAAGCTCTGGGATAAGGAGATAGAATACGCTACAGTAGTTAAATACCTTGGAGTCTATCTAGACCCAAAGCTCAATTGGAAGCACCACCTCGAGCGCAAGAGAACAACCTTCTATGCCTCGTTGTGGACGTGCAAAAGAGTCATGGGAAAAACCTGGGGGTTCAAACCCAGGGTCGCCTTATGGCTCTACAGGGCAGTACTGCTGCCTAGACTAACCTATGCTGCAATAGTCTGGTGGTCCAGGGTGAAAAAGCTTGAGACAGTAAAAATGCTTAAAAGCCTTCAAGGTAACTACCTGAGGGCTGCAACTGGCGTCATGAAGACCACCCCAACAGCGGGATTAGAGGTGGCACTCTGCTGCCCGCCTCTGGACAAGCTCATCATCCACTCCGCCAGACTTACAGCATACAGACTGAAGTGTTTGGGCGAGTGGAAGCGTGGAGGGCACAATCATCCTGAGCTAAACCTCCTCCACAAAAGCCCATTCACTCTGACCCAGGATCGACTACGGAAAAAAATTTCGGTAGAGAAATCCTATAAAATCCTAATCCCCACCAGGGAAGAATGGAAAAATCCGCAGTGGCTTCAAAGCCACAACGCAGACGCCTGGTTCACCGACGGCTCAGGAACAAATGGACGTTTTGGGGCAGGCGTGTACGGACCCAAAACCAACCACAGAATCAGCATCCCCCTTGGACAATACGCTACGGTTTTCCAAGCCGAGGTACTTGCCATATTGGAATGCATAAAACTACAAAGTCGACTTGAGGTAAAAAACAGACAAATCCTCATCTGCTCTGACAGCAGAGCAGCACTGGACGCTCTGGCTAAAGCCACCACAGAATCTTCTGTGGTCTGGGACTGCATGCAGGAGCTCAACAAATTGGGAAAATCCAACAAAATCACCCTAATGTGGATACCGGGTCACCAAGGCATACCCGGAAACGAAGAGGCCGATAGACTGGCAAAACTGGGCACACTGGATTGCCCAGTGGAGCCAGCTGTAGGGGTCCCCTTCGCTACAGGTAAGAAAATCATCAGGGACTGCTTGGAGCAGGAACATCGGGCTTCCTGGAAACAGAGTCAGGGATGTCGCCAGGCAAAAGCCATGATGGAGCAACCACTACAGAAGAAAACCAAGGCCCTACTTGACATGAGCAAGAAGAACCTTAGAACCACTATCGGTCTCCTCACCGGACACACGACCCTTAGAGCTCATCTATTCAACCTTGGCTTGACTGAGGGCAAGGATTGCCGAATATGTGGCGAGGAACCTGAAGACAGCATACACATTGTTGGCCGCTGTCCAGGGCTCGCCGCCAAAAGACACAGTTTACTGGGACGAGCCTTTCTCGAACCCAGCGATCTGCCCAACTTGAAGGTCAGTGACCTACTTAGTCTGGTAAGAAGTACCGGGCTACTAGCTGACAATTGACCTAACCACACAGTGGGTAGTTACAAAAGACCTTACAGATCTAGGTGACATCAAGGGCTGGAAACAAGCCCCCACTCCATCTACTACTACTACTACTAATGGCAGTCATGTTTTTTTTTCTTTTTAATATATTTACTTGTTCAAAATATGTAACTAATTTGCTTTTTTGTCGTTTGTTATATTATGAACTCATATTCAAAAATACCGCTAAATATTAGCGGTATTTTTAAATATGAGTTCTTTCGTGGTAACAAAGCGGCAGAGTCGGCACGCGGGTAGTGTCAATAATGTGTACGAGCCAAACACCATGAACCGTTCAGAACCATTCCGTTCTGTTAATTTCAACCTCAATATGATCCCCGTGGACAACCGGGAAGTACGGTTAATTATGATGGATGAAGGGTAATAATGGAGTCGGATCCATCGCAAAGCGGGCTAAGCCAGCAGTAGCTTCAACGTAAGTGAAAAAAATATGTTAAGTTAGTTACCTATAATCGACAGAGTAATGAAGCTTGAAAAATCCGTAGCATATGAGTATTACTTATAGTCCTGTAGGTACTACGTTTTGGCAACCCTTCTGCGCCGACGACATGCAGGTGACGCTGATAGCATTGTCCGGCGAAACTATAATACAATTGGAATCTATAACATTGCTAATGGGCCCGGTTGCGTTTCTTCGTGAATCGACCCCAATTAATGTTTTTTATAAAGCACTGATTGATTATAAAACACATTGTTTAACCGTTAACGAATGATAACAATAATAGCATTACATTATTAGTGACATCTATCGAATGTTTAACACCAGTTTTATATAGTCTGATTACATCACAAACATAATACTGAGAGATTAGTATGACATCTATTAGTCTATTTGAAGTTTAAATTATTTGAAAAACATGTATAGCAAAATAAAATTGACATCTTTATTTAAATAATATTAAAGTAATTACAGCTATGATTTAAAACTACGCTTGTTTAAATTTGATAAAGGATACCGTATAAGCATGTTTAGAACGCCATTTATGGGTCTACTAAAGATATAAGAGATTAGTCATTGTTTGGAACTATGACTGTCATCTACACGTTGCGTTTCATAGGAAAAAATATTAGCTGCCAATACGTAGTACGGCATTGAGAAATCTTACACCGTATACAATACAATACAATACAATCAACTACTCCAGTAGATAGGCATTCCTACACTTGGATGCGTCACAAAATTAAATGCTAAAAATTTCATTATTATAAACCTAACTATCGTGATAGTTGTCATGGCTGTAATATTATATTCAATATTACCTACATACAAATAATCAAAATATGCTAATGTGATGAGTCAGGGAGAATAATATATTAAAATAGAAATGCAAATTCTATGTAGAATAATCAAAAAATATATATTTTATTGCCAATCCAGCAATATGCCTTCGTATTTTAAAAAAAAAATTAATTTAATTATTTGAAAATTAGAATGTCAGCTATCATAATACCATTATGTTTAAAACTTTACGCATTTCATTAATCATCAACATGGAAAATAAACTCAGAATTTTCAAACTCCCTTATACCATAAATTGGGTTTCTTACCAAATTATGTATAATTATCTTTTTAAATTGGTCCTCTCCAAGGCTTTTCATTTGCTCTGGAATCTTATTATAGAAGGACAAATGTTGGTGAATAAAACTGTTTCGCACTTTGCTAAGTCGCTGTCGGTTTATGTGGAGATTGGATTTATTCCTTATTATATAATCTATTTATTATATAATCAATGATATGAATTTAATGTATTCCAGTTGCAAAAGGCGTTGACGCATGGATTGCTTCTTTGAACCGACACATAATTAAAGAGAATATTAATCGCATTGTCACTTGCAACGAAAAATGGTTATTTGATGTATGAACATGTATCTGTACGCGTTCATCATAAATTCAAGATAAGTTCAAACTGCCTCTGCTCCCGCGCCGGTGTTATCCATAGTAACTTGTGGCAGACTGACACTACATTAATGACAAAAGTGTTATATCTAGAACTGCAAACAATGCTGGTGAAGCTCGTGGATACAACGACCGAGGCTGGTCAATCGCTCTTCGCTACTACTTCTGCAGGAACGAACGAGTCGTATTATTGCAAGAGTCGCGCGACTGGAGTACCTACCCACCGTCTTCGTCAACCACCGTACTCGCTAGATCTTTTTCGGCGGATTTCCACTTTTCCGGAATTTGAATGTTATTTTATTTTCTGGGTAATAAATTTCCTTTATAGTAAAATAGCATTACATTAGATTCGTATCCAATTGGCTAATACCGCTCTTGGACGTGTCACAATATACAATAGGTATATATTTATATACATATACAACCTACTGTAAGAAACAGTAGTTATTACAAGCTTTTTTCCTGATACTAGTTTGAGCATCGTACCTATTTTAAAGACAAATAGAAAATCTAATAATATCAATATCATAAATAAATAAAACTTTTTAAAATAACCCTGAATTGTTAGAATCACATCATGTAAAGAGTCAAAATGAATTAAAAAACAGTATTTAAATACTAAATAAAAATCAAATATCAGTATGTATATAAAGATATCAAAAACTATTTTTTAAAATCTATTTAATCAACAGATAATTATTTGTATTGATGTTGTGTATCAATTACTATCGCTTTATGTATTACTAGCTGACCCGTGCCCACTTCGTTGGGCGGTAAAACTTTTTACCTGTGATGGAATTATGAGTGTGGTGCGGTTTGTACTGAGTGCTATGATTAATTTCCTGACTGCCAAATGAAGGGTTATAATTTTACTGCATATGTATGTATGTATTTGCATGCCAATTTGACTATAAAACCGTTATTTGTGAGTGTCTTCTTGTGAGTGTCTTATTTGTGAGTGTCTTATCTCTTTAACTATTTATGCAGTAAAAGGGAAATTATATGCAGTAAAGAGGAAAAGTTTTTTGTTTTAAATACTTGAGACGATAAATTTACTTATTTTTATAAGAATTCATAAATGTTGATTATTTGACCAATAAACATGACCTAACGATTTAAATTATTTTTTTAATATAAAATACTACTTTTTGTGACTTAAATATATAAGTTAGACATATTCTGTCGCTGACGTTTTAGTAGGCATTATCAAGCTCTACAACTTTTCTCTAGAACTTAATCATATATCTCTAATCGTTAAGGCAGCGTTAGTTAGAAACGTTTTCGTTCGACCGCTTATTCTCCGACTTACTTGGCAAATCCGACTACCACGAAAAGTCTTTTAATTTTTCGGATCAATATATAACCTATGACACTCAGAAATAGCGTGGCTTTCTATTGGTAAAAGAATTTTCAAGATCGGTTCAGTAAATCCAGAGATTACTTCCTACAACCTCACAAACGTTACCTCTTTATAATATTAGTGTAGATTAGTATAGATGAAAGCAATATATCAAGAGAATGAATCCGTATATATTTATACAAAACTATCATTTAAATGGGCACAACGTTTGAGAAGCCATGACCATCGAATTCGGTCAGTTCATACAAAATGATTGCATTTAGGCATCTCCCTATTTTTTTTATTTTAAGTCCTCTAGCGGTTTACTAGTGGTATTGACAAAACTGTAGAATAAGATGCTAAGGTATAAGAAGCTTCCATGTAATCTTGGTAGTCTTAGCCTTAAAACTGTCAGTAACGCCTTAAGCAAAGATTTAATACATTTTCCCCAGCTTTAATTTTCACGACACGCGGTATTTTCCGACTTCAGTGGAGAACCGCCTTATTCCTCAGTTTCACATTTGGTCGATTTCTCCCCCCAGATTCCGGGATCGCCTTCCGCCTGTCGGTCGTAAGGAAATTATATGGAAATTTCCCGAATTTCACCATTCCACTTGCGAAAACTTGGAATATATTTCGCGGCAATGGCATCTTTGGCAAAATTACATTCAATTATGCGTTATCTTAGCCGCCGCAACTCTTCGAAGAATTCCTATTAAAGTAATATTATAATTCAGTAAGTTAAATTTATGATATTAGGCTAGAGACATCGGAGTTTGAGAAGTCATTATTGTTGGATTATTGTTAGATAAGAGATGCGTAGATGTTTTTGAAAGTGGAAGCTGGTTTTATAATAATAATAATAATAAACTCTTTATTTGCACTTAATAAGTATACAAAAAAGGCGAGCTTATTGCCACATGGCAATGTCTTACAGCTAACCTAAACATAGTGGTACATGCGCGCATTGTGAAAATAAAGATTATTACATAACATACAGACAAGTGGAAGAATTTAAGACTAATAATGCCCGAGGAAAGGAAATTGGGAGAGGAACAGGAGAGAAAGGGAAGAACTGGTTACTTCTTAGAAAGGTAGTAATCCTTAAGGTGAGTCTTAAACGATGGTAAAGAAGGCGAGTTTCGTATATTTGCTGGGAGATCGTTCCAGAGTCTTGCACCATGGACACAGAAAGAATAGGAATAGAAATCACTATTATGACTCGGATTTTTTAATAAACTGTCAGAGGCTGACCGAAGTACGAGACCGTGGGAACTTAGTGGTTCAAAAAGCTCCTGGAGATAGGATGGTGTTAATTGGGTGAGTACACGATGTAGGAGAGCCATTATATGAACATTTCTTCTTTGGCGTATTGGCAACTACTTCAACTGTGCCCTATAGTCGGACACGTGATCATACTTACGTAGACCGAAGATGAATCGTATGCATACGTTTTGCAAACGTTCAAGTTTGTTGAGCAGTTCCTCTGATAAATCGAGATAAGCCACATCTGCATAGTCAAGGAGAGGCAAGAGGAGAGACTGTGCAAGAGATTTTTTTGTGTCCATAGGAAGAAATCTTCTGAGTGTTTGCAGAGGGTGAAAACTAGCAAATATTTTACGACTTACCTCGTCCACGTGTGGTTGCCAGGAGAAATGTTCATCGATAATTAGACCAAGTCTTTCACTTTTTGCGACAATGGTATGGTGAGATCGTTTAGTTTTAAAAGCGGAAGGGATTTTACATTTACTCTGGAGAGCAATTTACGACCTCCAATGAGTATAAGATAGATAGATGGTTTTAAGATATTCTAAGAAGGCCTTAGAATAGTCTGATGATTATCGCCGTAATTTATTTATTTATTTCAAATATTATTCGGTAGCTTTACCGACAAATCCAATCCGCCCTGAAATATTAAATCTAGTATGTAAAGTCCATTATAACTGAGTTGCGTAAGTCAGCTGATGCTGATTTAAAAAAAAATAAACCTAAATAAAACGAAATACTTATTTATGATTTAAATGAGATAGATATGGTTGACTTTTTAGCTGCCATAGGGATATACAAAATATGTACGTATATCTCAGTGGGTAAGGCATTAAAAAGGGCTATAACCCTCCCCACTAGCCTACTTACAATAATATTTGTAATGTGGTATGGTAGATTTAAAAATAGATGTGATCTTTTCACTATGTAATTTACCGGTAAGTACAATTCTTACTTATGCACATAGTGGGATCGATTGCTTTTCTCTTGAACTTAAATCGGAAATAAATTCATGTGAACGAGCGGAATGTGAAATAAACGGTTGTCACTTTTCCACATTAAAACTACCCTCCGATGATAACGCAGGTAAATCTAACACCGCATGAAATGTGTTCAAACTTATTAGGGAGTCTATAAGATCGACAAGCAGTTTTGGTGCGGGAAAATTGACGATAGTTCATTTCATATTCCTTTCTAACGTATTGCTCTTTCTCGTTCGGTTGAACTGATTCCTATTTTAGTTCACGAAGAAACGCAATCGGGCACAGTATCTCTGGTAAATAAACAGTTTCTTAAATAAATTTATATTCAAGCATAATTAGAGAAATGTATTCATGCATTTTAAGAGCACCGTATCCTACCATTTCTAGATCAAAATTGGAGGAAAATAAAAATGGAAAGATATTATTTTTTTACGTATACATACATATAATAACATTTTTCTTTATATACGCTCAATCATTGGAATGTTTCCGTTTTAACTTGTGCACCATATGACTTAGTTATATTCCAGTATACTTCGAACTAAAAAAATATAAAATTGAAATGGTACAGGAATATTTTTAAACTGAAAATATTATTGAAATAAATATTATTCACTTCGGTTACTCTATTTAAAATTGATCCGTTTATATCTATACTAGCGGTTGCCCGCGGCTTCGCTTCGTGAAAAGTTTCGAATCGATTTGTTAATTTATTTAGGGTGGCATTTATTTGTCTTTTTAGACCCTACATTTAAATATATAGTGCAAGATGTCCCCCTCAGATGCACGCTACTTATCTCGTAGACATACGAGTCTTGTTCCTCGCCACCCGCGCCGCCTTCCGCTATACTCTGACCTAGACATTTAGAGGTGCTTGCACGCGTCACTAATTTTAATTTTTTTGTTTTGTTATGTGGGGCTTTTCTAAGGTCTTTATGATCCTTGTAACACTGCGACCATTGCTGATCTATTGTGTTCGCCACCTACTATAGTTATGCGCTAAACCTTTGGTCATTTAGGAACCGCAACAGGTTTTTGGCTCCGGATTATTTTACCTGCTCAGGTTGGAGGTAATGACCACCCAAGTGGGTGTAACTTTTACGCATCATCGGGCCACACTCACACATGAGGTGCAGGAGAGGTTCCTCTGCCCCTTAGAAGAACCTGCACATTTTTGTGTCTCGGAGCTTTAGGTTGTACATGTGTTTGTTAAGGCCACATAGCCCCGTGAGCGCCCTCACCAGTATTCGTAGATTGTTCTTATTTAGCGATAAGTCCTCACGGGCAGTCTTACGGTCGTAAGCTTTAATTAGTGTTTTAGAATGATTCAACCCTGGCGCTAGGTTCAGGGCCGTATAACTTTCCCTTTGCTCCCGTATTAGCAAGTTTGTCAGCTTCCCTTAATTCCTGCATGGACGGGAACCCATCTAAGCGTCACTGATTTCAAGATATCTCTATAACTATACCCCTTTAAAAAATACCGTAAATGTCTAATATTGTCTTTATTTAAACCCGTGATAATTAGTTAATTTATTTTGATAAGGAATCTTATTTTATGCTAATGTCTTTAACAAACACTGCCTTATTATTTTTCTTATTTTTTGAGACATAAAAGCAGTTATTGTAGCTTGACTTGATTTACAAATATCGAGATTTCGTATTAAAAACCAATAGTTATCGCGATAAAGCAGAGCATTTATTACTCACTGATAATAGAGCTTTCAGTTGGTTAAAGAATTTTTAAAATCGGATTTCGTAGTTTCGGAGATTACCCACTACATACAAACTTCCGAACTTAGACACATTACTTATTTATAATATTAGTATGGGTGTAAAGCAGAGGTTCCCATTTTTTTTCTCGTAGACCACTTTTAAAATTTTGCTGGTTTCGGTGGACATTTGCTGCTACATTTCTACCATATTCTCAAAAATTTGTCAAAAACTTGCTTTACGTCGTAAAGCAAGAAGATTTCTTCTTAGTGGTTGTTATAACAGATTTTTCTCTAGTCGTAAATTCAATGTCATTTACAGAGCCCCATAAAAAAATATTAGATATAAAAACCACATCTAGTTGATGATAAAACCGTAATCGATGATTAAACACATTTAACCTAGTTTATAGAACTACTTGAATTTAAGGCACAGTTACAGGCAAGCCATTTAGCATTCTTACAAATGATTCAGCTATAAAATATATAGGAATAGACAAATATCTACGCTATAAATTTATTGAACAAAATCAGTCGAAATAATCGCTAAAGAGATATAAAATGTATTTTTTTTAATTAACCTGTGGCCAGACAGAAGTATACCTAAATTTAAATACATCTACTGATCGTAATTCTTTTGGGTCGTAATTTTTCGTCGTAAATTTCTTCTGGGCCTTAGCATTTGAGTGTTTATTTTACTAATAAATGAATAATTTTTCAAAATACTCAATGGTATCTTTAATTGTAGCGATCTATTGGGAGAAATCAAAATTAATGCTCCATCAAGAACTACAAGAAGTTATGACTTGTTCCGACTTCCTCATTTAAATACGATTGCATCCAGGAATGTAATTATTACTGGTTGCTATGATCTTTACAATAAACAACTATAGAATGTTGATATATAGGTACATTACATCAATAACTGCATACAAACAATCTAAAATCCTGTTAAGCGATTTGAGTTAAGACAATAGTGTTATTTGTATATCCTTAGGATATAGGATACTGATATCAATATTATGTACTATGGAGGTTTAACCATTTATTAATGCATTTTATTTATTATTGACACTTTATCATGTACTTTTCTCTTAATACACATTAAAATATATTGTATTGACATGAATGCAATGTAATATAAAATATGGTATAAATACACACTTAAATACAAACCCACACAGACACACACATTTATACTTCCAGAAGCAGACATACTGACACACACACTCACACACATACACGCTCACCCTTTCAACGTTTGCTGTGCTCTCCTAGCAAACATTCACATACGCACCCAACTCTCAAACAATTGTTATATGTTTTATATTGGGAAATGGGCAAAAAATTGCTAAAAATTACTTTAATTAAAATAAATATGAATTTGTAATTCATAGAAAACCCGTAACTGGTTTTGTATTTTAATATATAAAAAAATGTAATTCTGTATCGTATCATGGGGGTAGCCTGGTTTAGACGGCGAAGAAAATATTGTTTTTCATGTTTCTTTTTTTAACCTAAAGTTTAAACCTATTCATAAATCTTTTACCTCTAGAATCGCTGATAGTTTCAGATTGCTGCAAGTGTAAAAAAAACTTACTACTCTTCTTTTAATAAAACTTTTAGCGCGTTTTTCTCAAAACCATTTATTTCTATTCTGCGCCGGTGATAAAAAAACTACTTGACGTGTCGAGCTGTTTAAAAAGAAAAAATTAAAGATTATTTAATCATCTTCTATACTATACAAACTAAATAAAATAATAAGATGTTTAAATATATATTTTTTTATTAGTAAAACACAACATTTTGGGGCGAGATCAATTTTAATTCTTTAAATCCCTAAATAATTATAACAATAATAGGTTTTTGTTATTTTTTTAGTTTTTATAGAAAAAACACATGTAAAAAATAATATCCTTGTTTACTTTATGTTTCCAGCAAAATTACGCTCTCTATTATCTGTTTGCGCCGATAATATCGGCGGAGATACCGTAATTTCTGCAGCGGTATAAACATTTGCAATTGAATATCTCAAAAATAGTTTTTTCACTATTGCAAATAATATTTCTATTTTTAAAATATTAGTCAAACTGATATCAAATTACATTACATTTACATTACATTTTCATCATGTCCAATTGACGGCTAAAGACCGCTCTTGGACGTGTCAAAATAATTGGGCTATGTAGTAAGTTTCGTTATTACTCTTTACTGAACATACATAGGTAGTCGAGAATTAACTACTAGATTGTCAAAGTATATATATAAATAATGAAAATAGAAGCCTAATATTTGAAGTAGTCAGTAATTCGAAAAGATACGTAGTAAAATTATTTATCGTAATATTCAAATTGTCAGTAAAATGTTAAATAATCAAAGTAAATCTACGTTATGCATTTTAAACTAAAAGTACAGATATAAGACCATATAAAATAATCAGGCAATAAGGCTCTACTTTTTTAAGTAATTTAAATGGGCACAATATTTGAAAAATCATGGCCCTCAAATTCGGCCAGATTATAGAAAGGGTGGCCTATGAGCATCTCCTTGATGTTTTTTTTTAAATTTTATGTCCTCCAGCTGTTTAAATTTTGTAGGGAGTAGATTATAGAATTTAATGCTAAGGTACAAGTAGCTTTTCTGTACTTTTGCCAGTAGTATTCGGGGTACGCATAAAAGGGAGTTACCGCGGGTATGATGCGAGTGAATGTCTGCATTAATTGGTGTTTCTGCTAGGTGCTGTCTAGCATACATTAAACACTGGTATATGAACGCCGAATACATAGTCATTACCCTTGCCTTGATGAAATATTCTTTGCATGAGGTCCTAGTCGTTACCTGATACATGCTGCGCAGTACTCTCTTTTGTAAAAGAAAGATTCTTTTACTGGTTGCAGCATTTCCCCAAAATAGTAGTCCATAAGTCATTAATGATTAAAATACGCAAAGTATACTGATTTGGCTGCCGCAAAACCACAAAGACCTGATTTTTTTAATAGAGTATATCGAGCTACATACTGCTTACTAGCTAATTGTTGGATGTGCGCATTCCATTGTAATTTACTGTCAATTCTTAATCCTAGAAAATTTATATCTTCTGTGATGTCGATTTTAAAATAGTCGTGTAATTGATTGAAATTGTCAACATTGGCAGGTCTTAAGCGAAAAGGAATTATTTTTGATTTTGTAATATTTAGACGTAATTCATTAGAATTAAACCAAATCAGGAGTTGATCAATCGTATACCTAATTATATTTATTAATGATTCCTTATTTTGGTCACAGAAGATGTGAGATGTATCATCTGCAAACAGTGTAATGTCATCATTCTCGGATGACACACATCCCGGCAAGTCATTGGTGTACACTAAAAATAAAAATGGACCTAGAATGGAACCTTGAGGTACACCCTTTGTTACCAGAATCGGTTGGCTTCTTGTTCCATTTACTTCTGTCGTTTGATACCGATTTTGTAGGTATGATTGAATTAGATTTAGCCCTTAGTCTCTGATACCATAGATAATAAATGTTCATGATCAGATTTCAACTACAAGTAAAAAAAATAAAACATGAAAACATGTTCTTTTTCGTCTTCTACAACCGGCTCCTCCCTTAATAAATAAATTAATTAATTAACGGTAAACGTAAGTTCTCTCACCAATTATTTATAACCTTCCGTTATAGTTTTATATAACTCTATGCGGGTACTATTCTTAACTTTAGAAGCCATTAGGCATGCAGAACAATTCCGTAACGCCATCGACGGTTATAAAACGGTTGTTTTCAATGTTCTCAGCCATTGTGCCATAAATAAAAGGCAAAAGTCAAAGTTGGCCTGGCTGAAACGTGGCATAAATAACTCGAGACGCCACGGAGGCCACTAACTCTGTGCTTCTCTTTATTTCCGTCGACGTGGATATGTGCGAGTTTGCTGTGGAAGTATACCGAGACGTCAAATACTTTTCAGTTTGCCGCCCGAAGTCTGCCGGGTACGAGCGAGATCGGGCGGAAGTCACGTGATACGAGCGGCGGGAAAATAAAACTTCTGCACATTTTTCGCTGATTGAAAATGATGATAAGAAACTTTGGAAAGCGGGCGACGCGCTGTGTACGAGTGCTAAGCTGAAAGGTTTGGAAATAAATAGGAAAGAATCGATTGTGTCGCCCCAAGACTTTCCCGGCAAGTAGCCGGGGACATTTCATCTGAATATTCATTTTATTAATAATGCCGATGAGCAGTTGGCGAAAATTTTAAATATTATGGGGACGCATTGCAATGAAAATTTGAATTTCGAACGCGCGTCATCTCATTCAATTAAAATATCAAATTGCAGACGCCAGTCGCCGTGAGCCTTCGAATTAGGGTTTCGAACGAGCCACGCCGTAAGCCTTCGAATTCGAGTTTTTCGAACAAACCACGCATCGCAAGCGTCGACGCTTTTAAGAGCCTTACTATTTAATTAGTATATGATGGACTTTAAATAGTATTTGTGTCGCTTGTATATGAGATAATACACGAAAATTTCAAAACGTGACAGCATTTACGTCGTATTGAAATAGTATTTTTCGGTACCGAATTTCAAGTCTCTGAATCCAATATTTCGATATTGAAGTATTACTAGCGCGTTCTCTGGTGGACCGATTTCGACCACAATCTTTCAAGTCTTGCCACGACCAAAATAATGATGCCTGCATGCCAAATTTTAGCTCAATCGCATGAAGCCTTTGGGCGCTATCGTGGAGGAATAGATATACACACACAAACACAGAGAGACAAACAGTCAGAGAGACACACATACAGACTTCAGTCTGGAAATATTCAATCGTCTCGGGCTGGAATGAAGGGGGAGGGGGAGTAGGGGAGGTGGTGAAAATGTATATATCCGTCTTCATCTCGAAAATAAATGTGCTTTCACAATACTTTCCCTCCTCGTGTTTGGTACGCCGGGACAGTAAAATACAAAGAATGGCCAAAAAGCAATGGATTGTTTATTAAAATATTCTCGGTGATTTTTTATATAAACTAAACTACATATTTTTAACAGCCTCTGCTGGCGATGATATTTTTATCGTCAGATGTTGACCACGTAATTAACTATGGATTTTTAGCAACAAGTAGAAGACACTAGGTGGCAAGTGGAGACCGTATGAAGGATAGTCTTGAGTTCTACGTTTCTCGACTTCAAAAATCGTTTGTCTGTATGGCCGTGTGAGAGCTGGAATTGTCATAGTGCACGATGATGCAGGACTTACGGTTGCTTTTACGGAGTTAGTCAATAACTACCGGCAAGCAAATGGTCGTGTACCATTCAAAATTCAGGGAACGAAGATTCTCCAACGCAACGTGTTTTCCTAAAAAAAACGAATAAATCATCCGCTTCGCGCTCTGCACGCGCACCACTTTGGTCGAGCTTTGTTTATCTTGAAAGGTCCAACTACAACGGACGAACCCGTCACCTCAGGAAGTATTAATGATATTATTATAACGATCGTTATTATAACGATCGTTCTGACTCCCGTGAGGTGAGCGCAGAAGGCTTGGGACGAAAAAAGATCCAAAGTCTAGTTACGCCACCTGCCCGTCAGAGGCTAACGCCTTACGGCGAGGCACCGGGATAGGTACACAGCGGGCAACCTCGCCCCCTGACTACCAGTTTGAAAGGATATCTCCTTCTGGGATTAACCTTCAGGATACTTCCTGCCTCCCGACTGTTTCCGTACCAAGTCTTTTATGCTCACCTCACGGGAGACAGAACGATCTAATATCTTTAAAACTTCATAAGGTAACGGGTTTGCCTGTTGTAGTTGACAGATCTAGTTGTAGCTGAATCCCCTCATGGGTGACAGAACGATCATTAGCGTTAAAACTTCCCGGGGTGATGGATTCGCCCGTTTTAGTAGACTCTTCCAAGTGTAACTAAATCCTGCAGTCTGTATGCAATTGTTTTGCAGTCAACCGCCTAATGACTTAAGTAGTCTGGGAACCTATGTTTTCTATGACTGCGGGGGTAGATGTTGAACTGATATCACAAATCCATAGAAACGACTCGTTAACCCTCTGATTACTAGTGAAAACAAGTAGAGGATATCAGATATACATCAGGACTGCGCGTAGTAGTATCGAGAGACCTATTTCGAACTGCAAGTAGAATATAGGGTGGAGGAATTCGCCAGAAATCCTCCACTAGGTCTCTTCCCAGTACCTTGCGGTCTGAGTTCGACCCTGCCGAACTCGTGGCGGAACTGGAAAGTTTATTGTCTTCTTATTTAGAGTCTTTAAAATATTTTTTTTGATTCGATTCGCCACCATCATCCCAACCATCTATCGTTCATGAAACGAGCATGTGAAGTATGCGAGGCTGAGCATATTCAGTAGAAGATGGAACACATAAAACTTTTATTCTGATAAGAATCTTATTTTATTTCATTTTCCCTCGACTATTTTGTTTTTTCTTTATTTAATTTTATAATTTTGTAATTGTTTATAGTTATTGCTAAACTTTTTTATTTATTGTTACTAGGTATTGTTTTATAATTATTCTAGCATAACATATTATAATATATTGCCTAAACAGTAAAAAAAAATATAAACCGTTCAGTGATGCATCAAAGAAATTCCTATTAAAACTGGCATTTTTTTTATAAAAGATTTTAGGATTTTTTGCAGACTAAAAAAAGAAACATTATTATGAAAAGGAAATTTTATTCACCGTAATTTAAAAGTTAAATAACGTTTCATTCTAGATTGTTTCAGGGCTAGCATATTTAGTTATTTGTTTGATATTCTGTTTTTAATTCACATAATATATATATATATATATATATATATATATATATATATATATATATATATATATATATATATATATATATATATATATATATATATATATATATATATATATATATATATATATATATATATATATATATATATATATATATATATATATATATATATATATATATATATATATGATAAGGTTTTGTAAATAATCCGTTCATAGGATGATGATTCGCAGTAAAATAAAATTAGTAAACGCTACTTGAATAGCAGCGAAGGAAATCCCAGCTTGGATTGGGAAACGCTTATGTTTGAATGAGATATACTTACGGATGTGCACGACTTTCGATTGTGCATGTTAGTTTATGGGTCCCTTTACCGTCGACGAACGATCACTCATCATCCATATATCTCAAAAATCGAGCTTTTTCCTTTTTGCAACACAAAATGCCTCTAATTGAGGCGAATTAAAGCGAAAAAACTAAAATAAAACACTTTGATCACATCGGCAACGGCCGTTTCATAAATGGAGGATGACGTTTCGAAATAATTCAAAATTTCGGACGTTTCCAACATTTAAAATATGACATTATTAGGCTGCGTTAGTTATCAACGAGCCATTAAATCGAAATAAAAATAAAAAACCTCCAATGCACAATGAAATGAAAGAAGATACTTCAATCTTAATTTCTGGCAGAGAAGTTTATACTAAAGACTATATAATAATATCAAAATAAGGTAAACTTGTATAAAAGTGTATAACATTAGCAAATGTATAAAGAAACATGGTAAAAAAACTGTATAATATTTTTATATTTGATAAGGTTTTGTAAATAATCCGTTCATAGGATGATGATTCGCAGTAAAATAAAATTAGTAAACGCTACTTGAATAGCAGCGAAGGAAATCCCAGCTTGGATTGGGAAACGCTTATGTTTGAATGAGATATACTTACGGATGTGCACGACTTTCGATTGTGCATGTTAGTTTATGGGTCCCTTTACCGTCGACGAACGATCACTCATCATCCATATATCTCAAAAATCGAGCTTTTTCCTTTTTGCAACACAAAATGCCTCTAATTGAGGCGAATTAAAGCGAAAAAACTAAAATAAAACACTTTGATCACATCGGCAACGGCCGTTTCATAAATGGAGGATGACGTTTCGAAATAATTCAAAATTTCGGACGTTTCCAACATTTAAAATATGACATTATTAGGCTGCGTTAGTTATCAACGAGCCATTAAATCGAAATAAAAATAAAAAACCTCCAATGCACAATGAAATGAAAGAAGATACTTCAATCTTAATTTCTGGCAGAGAAGTTTATACTAAAGACTATATAATAATATCAAAATAAGGTAAACTTGTATAAAAGTGTATAACATTAGCAAATGTATAAAGAAACATGGTAAAAAAACTGTATAATATTTTTATATTTGATAAGGTTTTGTAAATAATCCGTTCATAGGATGATGATTCGCAGTAAAATAAAATTAGTAAACGCTACTTGAATAGCAGCGAAGGAAATCCCAGCTTGGATTGGGAAACGCTTATGTTTGAATGAGATATACTTACGGATGTGCACGACTTTCGATTGTGCATGTTAGTTTATGGGTCCCTTTACCGTCGACGAACGATCACTCATCATCCATATATCTCAAAAATCGAGCTTTTTCCTTTTTGCAACACAAAATGCCTCTAATTGAGGCGAATTAAAGCGAAAAAACTAAAATAAAACACTTTGATCACATCGGCAACGGCCGTTTCATAAATGGAGGATGACGTTTCGAAATAATTCAAAATTTCGGACGTTTCCAACATTTAAAATATGACATTATTAGGCTGCGTTAGTTATCAACGAGCCATTAAATCGAAATAAAAATAAAAAACCTCCAATGCACAATGAAATGAAAGAAGATACTTCAATCTTAATTTCTGGCAGAGAAGTTTATACTAAAGACTATATAATAATATCAAAATAAGGTAAACTTGTATAAAAGTGTATAACATTAGCAAATGTATAAAGAAACATGGTAAAAAACTGTATAATATTTTTATATTTGATAAGGTTTTGTAAATAATCCGTTCATAGGATGATGATTCGCAGTAAAATAAAATTAGTAAACGCTACTTGAATAGCAGCGAAGGAAATCCCAGCTTGGATTGGGAAACGCTTATGTTTGAATGAGATATACTTACGGATGTGCACGACTTTCGATTGTGCATGTTAGTTTATGGGTCCCTTTACCGTCGACGAACGATCACTCATCATCCATATATCTCAAAAATCGAGCTTTTTCCTTTTTGCAACACAAAATGCCTCTAATTGAGGCGAATTAAAGCGAAAAAACTAAAATAAAACACTTTGATCACATCGGCAACGGCCGTTTCATAAATGGAGGATGACGTTTCGAAATAATTCAAAATTTCGGACGTTTCCAACATTTAAAATATATATATATATATATATATATATATATATATATATATATATATATATGTATGTATATATATATATATATATATATATATATATATATATATATATATATAAAATATATATATATAATATAAAATATATATATATATATTTTATATCTAATGTAGGTACTTTGATTTTAGGGACACCACATTTTTGTTTTATCTACAGTGTTTTATTGTAATATTTTTACAATTTATTATTGGTTCTTTTGATTATTCGCTATGTATAATTTTTTTTTATTTTTTAAAGTTATTGCGAAACAAAATTTTATTCTTAGTTAATATTTACTGTTGTTTACTTTTCATAAAATTTTAATAGCATTAGTAAAATAATATTTATATTTCCCTAATTTAACTTTTTGATACCTACCCAAACTGTTTTTGTACTATTATTATAATATAATGTTTTTTTTTTAATAGTTTGTTGAATCATTCTTGTTGTAAAAAAAAATACGTCTAAAAGGCAGGTTGTGCGGCACTGAATAACCGTAGCAATTCATGTCGCTACACCACAATCACAATAAAATAAATTGAATTGAATTGAATTAAAGTTAACAGTGATTTTTAATTAACACTACTTTTTTCATTAATGCAAACAAAAAATATAATGACACACTCACACAATTTATTATGGAAGATCCATCCACCGGGCAGATCACGAGCATTCTTACCTTGCGTCAAAGGCGTGATAATAAATAAGTATATTAATAAGACATAATAATAAATAAGACAAATAAGACATAAAAAACGATCTTCAAACCGATCCGAAGTGTATAAGGTCGATCGCAACGGCAACGCATAGCGGTTCGACTGATGGAACACATCAAGGCTGTTAAAAATGTTCAGTGAGAAAACTAGGGATCTGCGATTACATTATGGATAGCCAACAAGCCACCGAAAGTGGTTTCAAAATCCCACTTTGCTATCCAAAGAACAATTATATATTCCTCGCATGATCCGAAAAGCCATATAAATAAGAATAGCAACGATGGTTCCAAATTCTCTACTACGTGGAACCCCCTGTACTCGACTATCAACGCCGAGTGCAAAGACGCATTTACTCCATGGGAGAGAGAATAGCACGATGTCGGTAAAACTCTTTGGGTGGCGGGTTCACTCATAGTAGTAGACAACTTTCAATCTCTGTCTTGCTGCCCGAGTTATTTTACGTTATTTATAAAATCTGCGTCTTTAAATCAGGGGCGCCATGAAGGAGCTACCACGTAAGCCTTAGATACTTGCAAGTCTTCTAACTCCTGATGAGCACTAGGTTGTGTTTTATAGTTTATGCTTGCTATGGCAGAGTAATCTCTCTCAAACGCGACCACTCGGAATGACAAACGCACTGTCGAGCCTCATTTAGGTCCGACTGCATTATTGACCACGCATAATGCAGTCGGACCTAAATCGGACCTAATCGGTTTTAGTCGGACAACGGTTCCATCTGAAATATACACTACTAGCTGACCCGTGCCCACGGTGCCGAAATTATGAGTGTGGTTTGGTTAGTACTGAGTGCTATGATTTATTTCCTGACTGCCAAGAGAAGGGTTATATTTTTACATACCTATGTCGTATTATCTCTTTAACTATTTATGCAGTAAAAGGGAAATGTCTTTTGTTTTAAACACACATAATTCATAATTGTTGATAATATGACCAATAAACATGACCTAATGATTTAAATTATTTTTTTAATATAAAATACTACTGTTCGTTACATAAATATAAAAGTTAGACATATGCTGTCCCTGACTTTTTTGTAGGCATTATCAAGCTCTACAACTTTTCTCTAGAACTTAATTATATATCTCTCATGGTTAAGGCAGCGTTCGTTAGAAACGGGTTCGTTCGACCGTTTTTTCCGACATACTTTGGAAATCCGACTACCACGAAAAAGTCTTTTCATTTTTCGGATTACTATATAGCCTAAGACACTCACAAATAACGTGGCTTTCTGTTGGTAAAATGATTGTCAAAATCGCTTCAGTAGATCCAGCGATTACTTCCTACAACGTCACAAACTTTACCTCTTTAATATTAGTATAGATTACGAAAGTAAGACGTGTGGATATCACGATGGCGATATTACGAAGTGACCGAAATGTATCACGTTTCAAGACAACAAAATGATATAGTTGCGCATATAAACGTTCTTTAGATGATATCAAAACGTAGCTGAATTCCTGAGACCCGTGAAAGATTTGCTGGCGCCGCAAACCCCTGATCTTTATAAAATCACGTGAAATCCGCAGAGACGAAACGCCCTATTATAACTCGAGTAAATTGAACGAGTAAAGGGGGTAAAAACATTCGGAAGAAAAAAATACGGTATGTGGGCACATATCGGACAAAGGAACAAACAGCTGTTTGAAGTTTCAAAATCAAATTGTGTTCTGAATATAGAATAATTTGAATTTACATATATGTATGATCAGGATGGCGGTGTCGACTACAACGGGCGAACCCGTCACCCCAGGCTGTTATAACGATATAGATCTTTCTTTCAGCCGTGGGATAAGCGTAGAAGAATTAGGGACAAGACAATCTACTGTCTATATCAGCAGAAACCCGTTAGAGACCAACGCCTTACAGCGAGGCACCGGGAAAGGTAACCAGCGGGCAGCCTCACCCCCTAACTACCAGTTTTGACAGGATATCTCCGTCTTTAATTAACCTTCAGGATATCTCCATCCTCCTGACTGGTTACGGGTCCGAAGTCGCTTACACATGCTCTACCTGTTGTTTTACAGCGGTAATTCAGTTTTAATTTATCGCTGACCTGGGCGTTCTTTGCCCGTAGTGCCGTAGTGGACAACAGGTCAAAATCCACCCCCACTGCTTAGAAAACAGTATATTTCCATAGTCTCCAGACCCCTTCAGAAATTAGTGAGAATGCACAGCCGATAGGCTTTGCCGACCGGTGCGCAAACCGTCCAGCGGCGCCGGGATACAATCCCGCCGGGAGAAACCCCTCCTCCAGCTCTGAGGCCTGAGACACGGGAGTTTTACCCAGGGTAGCCTTCCACTCGAGGAGGCTTCTGAATAGGAGCTGAATCGCTATTTGAGCCGATCCGAGAACAAAATGGATCTTGTGGCCCAAGCTGCACGAAACCTTTCACCACCTAATATGATCACCCTCATATGATCAGGGAAGCAAGGATATTAAGAGACAAATCGAGATGAGGGTTTCAAGGTCTTCACGACGTGAAACTCTGTAATTAAAAAGTCTCATCGCCGACTCCCGTCAACAGAAACGTTATGTAAAACACAGTTAACAATTTGGGTATAGCGATTACGTCAGGTGTCATAATTCGTTTGCTCCGCCAGTAAGCATATTGAAATTTTTCGCCTGCAGAATTGCCACCCGCGCGAATCGCATGGAGTCAGATATAATTAACATCACTTTTACAAACATTGGCGTCAGCGCGAGGGGTCTGAACAAACTCGCTCGCTCGCTAGTCTGAAATAAACCATCCGCCAGACAACTACTCTGTGTTTTCCTCTTCCTCGCACCTTTGGTGGAAACCGCGGTCGGCACACATCGCAAATGGTAAAACCGACTGTCGAAAATTGCGCCAGTATAGTCATCATAGTCGCAGTTGGCTGCTACTTGCAGTAGTCAAAGTATATCGGTACTACAATATATAGTCATACACAGAC
Source organism: Micropterix aruncella (assembly GCA_944548615.1). NCBI lineage: Eukaryota > Metazoa > Arthropoda > Insecta > Lepidoptera > Micropterigidae > Micropterix > Micropterix aruncella. The sequence goes on from OX155955.1 coordinate 1,027,462, forward strand.
ACGTTTATCGCTTCCATCCGGTATCGAGCCAAATGTCACTTTCCAATATGAATATTGAATTGTCTATAATATGTTTTAATATGATATACGTCGGAGTTCTCAGCATAACAGTGAAATATAATATTGTTATTGTTATTGATAGTATTATTTTGATTTTTCAACATACTCGGAAATTGCGGATTGGACTTATTCATAGGACGAAAATCTTTTGCCTTTATGCTCTTTTCCATTTTTAAAAAATAATAAATATTCGCTGGGGTGCAGGTCTCATAATACACTGTGTGGAAGAGCACTTCGAAACCGCAATCTTTCAGTACACCTATTGCAGAATGTGACACGTGAATCGGTGCGTTGTCTTACAAAAAGCGCATACCACAACCGATGAGCACGTATTTCGTTTAAGATGGCGTCACATAATTTTAAGTAGATCAGCATAATCAACGCCCGTGGTCGTGCTTTCTACAGCAAATAATCGATTAATAATATTTCCTCAGCATCCTAGAACATGGTGGTTGACTGGAAGATATTGTAATGTAGCAATAAGTCCACCATTGTACCTTATTTTTATTGGGCAATAATAAGATTTTCATTCATTCAACATGAAAGCCACGATCAGGACAGTGTTGGGTAAAGCCTGAAATTTAGAAGGCTCTCGATTTCCATAGTGGGTCTCATAGTGGTGTATCCATATTTTACCACATATCACAGCGCTATCAAAAACATTTTCCGAATCGACCTTTTAACTGTCGAGAACTATTCCGCAGCCACCAGTGGTTAGTGTTTGTTTTCGAACGTGAGCATTTTATGCATCCAGAGTGACTGACCTTATTCATGCCTAAATCTTCAAGCAAAATACTCAAATACTGTTCAGTTGAAGTACTTAGGACCTCGACACACTTTTTCTTAGTCATCTGATTATTTTCTGAAATCAGGTTTTTTTCTTTTTCAACGATGTTCTCTTTAGTTGCCTCGACCGAGCGTCGTTGCGAGCGTCGTTGCGAGCGTCGTTGCGAGGGTCTTTTGTTAGGATACTGAAATCATTAGTTAATATATTTTGATTTTTAATAGGTAAGATACTCAAACTAGTATCATGCAAAGAGCCTGTAATAATTCCTGTAACTTAAAGTAGATTGAATTTTACTAACCTATACTATAGTATGGGATATTCAAGGGCAGTAAATTCGCCAAATGCATACGAAAGTAATGTAACGTAATCACTGATGATACTCAAATTTCTAATTTTTCCAAAAAAAATCGGTTGTCTGTAAAGTCGGTTTACTGACGATAGTTGAACGTGACAACGTCATAAGAAAATACTGATGGAATGGTTGCATTTGAAGCAGTTTCATTTAAGATTCTGATATTGTTTATTACAAACACCCAAAAATATATGCTTTTATACTCACCGATTTGACTACAACATGTAAATGTATTATTGTATAGCAGTGTAATTGTATAATTGTTTATTGTGTTAAAGTTTATTGTTTTTTTTAATTTGAAAGTTTGAAATCTCAAACTGTTCAATAACGGTTTAAGAAGCGTTTGAACACGCTGCGCCATCTAGCGGTAGGTAATACGTCGTAAATAAACAATATAAGCGACATTTTACCAAACGCTAGATAGCGCATCGTAATGATAGCTTTTCATACTTTTTTATTTTTTTTTAATAAAAGTTGCTTACTTCGTTGCACTTCGTTGTACCCACAAGAAAATTGTCCGTTCAGTAATAACATTCCGTATATCAAGAATACATATAAAATTATGTCTAGAATTTAAATCAATCTAGTGATTTTCATTCGTACTATTTTAGACTGAGGTTAGTAAATAATTCTTGTCGCAACCGGTAGATGGCAGCATTTATATTGAATAATAAATATAATAAATGGAACGCCTCAGAGCGAGGTAACGCCGCATGAGTCATGTTTTTTCGTGCGTGCAGCAGGCTCCATCGATTTATAAGACGTTGTCACGTCAAAATTGTTAACTTGCGTCTTTCATTCCAATGTAATATTTATTTTAACGATTTATAAAAATGCGCTGTTGGTGAGCTGTGTTCCCAGTGAATCCAAATTTATAAAATTTTACAATTTCCTTATCGGAACGCCGTCTCTTTGTTAGGCCGAAAACTTTTGTATTTTCCAGTGTACTGTGTATGTCATCGAGAAGCAAACCCGTTGCTCGCTCGTATCGGGACGAGAATTAATATCGGCATCCGGATTTTCCCGCAGCTCCGGGGCAATAATTCATTTCCCCCTCCACTCACTTCGACCACTTTTTGTCGGATAGAAAACGTTTTTCTGCCATCTTCGGATAATGCGTTCGCTGGCGACACACATATAAATGTACATACCTACATTCATATGTGTCTCTGCCCCACTCATTCCCCATTTCTTATGTCACGCTCTACGTATATGCTGTGAGGCGTATATGTATACGTCTACTTATATGTCTAGGGAGCTAATGTGCCCTATTGCAGTTTGGCCACGAAGACCGATGTGTTCAGGATCGGTCATATTCACCGGTCAACTCTATCCGGCGGCCTCCACGCAGAAGGGAGAGACAGGGTAGGACGCTGGCCTACGAGCCAGTCTCCCCTCGGAGTCAACTTTCAGGCACTCCTGGACGGTTTGCGCACCGTGCGGCGTCAGCCAATCGATTGTGTATTCCGACTAACAACTGGGGGAGTCTGGGAACAGCAATGTATCCTATAGAGCGGAGGTGGTTGTTAACCGTATGGCAACTGCTCTTGAAACTTTTATTCGGCTACCCGATCCCAGGTGAAAAAGTCGGACAAAGGATGCCGGGGTCCGCGATAGGGGAGGCAGGAGGTATCCTGAAGTTTAATTCCAGACGAAGATATCTTTCCAAACTGGTAGTCAGGAGGCAAGTCTACCCATTGGGTACCTTTCCCGATGCCTCGTCGTAAGGCGTTAGCCTCTGACGAGCAGGTGGCGTAACTAGACTGTTTTTTAAAGTAGATTGTTTTTCGTCCCATGTCTTCTGCGCTCACCTCACGAGAGATAGAACGATCTAATATCGTTAAAATTTCCTGAGGTGGCGGGTTCGCCCATTTTAATTGACAGCTCTAGTTGTCTGCAAGGTGTTGGCCACGTAACTACATATGTTTGTTTGTTTCTACCCTTTATAGCGAAATTTTCACAATGGGCGGGTTTATTTTCATAAGACAATGTCTTACAACCAACACTACTATGACGTGTGCATATGTATGTGTGCGTGTAACATGTGTGTCAGAGTGTGTACCTTAATATGTAGTATACTTTCGGCAACGAGGCGATTAAAAATACTGAAATCACCATTAGTGGCTAAGTATCAGAGGCCTGCCACTTTAAGAGGTTCACTTTATGAAAAAAGTACTGTGTATTTTAATTGAAAACCCAATTTATATATTAAAGGATTTTGACAATATCAAATTTCCCCTGAATTCTTGATTTTCATTTCACAAGTACAAAATTTTGTATATGGATTCAATTATGGTTACCCGCTCTAAGTATCACCATGACATGGCTGCTGCACTTATAACACATTTTAGAGTCGGTTTTTTTTGTTAAACTTTTGTGTAATATTATAACATGTTCCAATCACTAAATATATTAATCAAAAAACCGAATCAGAAAACCAATTTGAAATCGCTATACTTCCAATCCTATTTCGTTCTTTGCTTTCCGCCTCCTTTTAGATAAAATACGGATCGATATTACTCTCCTTGTCCTTATATAAATGAATCCGAAAATATACAAGGGTTTGTTGTCATGAAAATTTGAATATAAGCTTCTCGTCGGGTCGAGTGTCATTTGTGACGGTTTTTGATCTCTTGACCCTCGTTTTGCGTGTTGTCACTGCTTCCAAAATAATGAATATATTATAAGGGGGCATTATATATTAAAGAAAAGTAAGAGCGTTGCATAACCAATTGGAAAATAAAGGAATCATATTAGTATAAATGGAATAGTTCTCTTATCGGAATACGTAGTATTCAAAATAATAAAATAATAGTATCAGAAACTAAAAAAACACGCTTTTGTTAGTTGTGTACTAAACAGCAAAAAATAATTAACCACCCTGTTATAACTCTTTACCCCGTAAGGGACTCCGTGTAAGCCATGTTTGTAATTAACTATATTATTTGAGTGTAAAAGTGTGGGGCGCTTTGTCTTCGAATCAAATCATCATAATGTTCCTCAACTAGGGTTGTCGACTACAGCGGGCGAGCCCGTCACCTCAGGAAGTTTTAACGATTAGTCGTTCTATCTCCCTGGAGCGAGAGCAGAAGACTTGAGGACAAAACAGTCCACCATCTAGCTACGCCACAAGCCCGTAAGAGGCCAACGCCTTAACCGCGAGATGTTACCCGGCGGGCTTACACTCACGCCCTTACTTCCAATTGTGACCAGATTACTCCAGTCTCTCGATTGGTTACGAGTTCGAGGTCGCTTGCGCGGTCCTCTCCCTTACGAAGCGGTGAAACGGTGTTTCTATTGCGGTCCACATCATCATCACACCCCGTAAAACATTTAGGACCAGAGTACATCTGAAGACGATTTCAAAAAGACCAACCACGGTTAAGATACATTGTTCCGTTATAAAATTCTAGTTTTTTTAAGCTATTGCATAGCTTTTATCGCGGGCCTAGGCCAGCGCGGCACCGAATGAAGAAATTTCTTAACGAAAATTAATGATTTTAAACTGATAATTACGTCTAAACGAGTACTGCTTACGATTCGAAAAAAATATATGTTAAACAAGAACATTTTCCTAATATTATTCCTAGATTTTGTTTATATTACATAGTGTAATTAATTTGTGAATTTAGGTCTAACCGAACACAAAAACGACTACTACGCAAATACTATCTGGCATAATATTATGAAACCTGCACCATTTTAAAGATAATTTAATTATCTATCTTCTTATCTATGAATTTTTTCGAATAATCTGTTTTTTTTGCTTTATAGAATAAAAAAATCGTTCCCGGCGCTCTATCAAATGAGGTTTAAATTATTCCGAATCATTTGCTACCGCAGCCGCAAATGATTCGGAATAATTTCAACGTTTTCCGATAGAGCGCAGTTATCTGATATCAGGAAAAATAAAATAAATAAATAATTATAATTGCATAAGTTGTTAAAAATGCTATGCAATAGCTTTACCGCGGCAGTCCCCGAGTGCCACACGTATTTTTTTAAATAAATATTTATTCATAATATGTACGAATTATATATCACAGTTCCTATCTGAGTCTTTTTAATGGATAACTAATAGTATTTTGTATATATTTTACATCTCCTAACTAGCTTGATTTACAATAATTATATGTCTAAACACTTACTCTCTTGTACATAAATGGTAATTATAGCCTAACAGATTTTTACGTTTGACCGTTTACAAGTTTATATTATTGATTATTTTACTTAGCTTGCCTGAATTATGTAAGTTACTTGTATGTTTAAGTTTAAATATTTTGCTTGCAGATCAAATTATTATTTTTCAATTTCACTGAAATGTGGTTGGTTAATTTTGGAACAATGTATTCAAGAATTTAGTCGCCGTATTACATCTAAATAATTTGGAAACAAACAATTCGTTTTCTAAGTGTGTGTTTTATTTTTTTACTAAAATATATAATATCACCGCCATTACGTAATGTAGTGATTTGTTTTCCTATTTTTTTACAAACAAATATCTATCATTTACTATACTCGTAGAGCTCATAGACTTTGCCAAATTGTACTATTATTATCTATTGACATTTACCATAATACGAATATATTCGCAACGTATTTAGGTTGGATAAAATTATTTTCAATTGATTTGTTTGCTTTGTGGAAGAAATAAATTATTGTACTTAAAAAAAAGTGAAAAGCGATGGTATATTTCAACCCCTGATTATAAAATCCGTGATTTCATCCCTTATTTAAATTGATAACCATATCAAGTAAATCTCCAACTAAAATTACATTTCATATAATATTGGTCAAAATAAAAAGAACCACCATTTTCTAACTTTATTATTCTATGACAACATCTCAATCCTATTGAGAAAATATTATTTATACGTATTTTTCTCATTTTCTTTATTACCAAGTCGTGTTTATCAATTGAGAACATATGTAGCTTAACGAAAATGAATACGAAGATAACATACATTCGCCCATTCATTCGCTTGCAGAAATCGACAATTTATCAATTGTGTGAAAAAAGAAATGTGTATCGTTATTCATTAACAGAGTGACCAATGCGCTAAGTGGTGAAAGCTTTAGCGAATACTCCCAACACGGACTGTGAAAATTTTCCAATCGATATAGCTACCAACGTCAGGCTGAATAATGTTTATAATAGTGATTGTGATTATTTCAGAGTTCCAAAGAAAATTCTCCGTGATTCAAAATGCAGCTACAATCAAAAGCCTGAAACTCAGTTGTACATACAGCGTGCTGAAAAAGAAATCATACGAGCAACAGAAATAGACACCAAGCCTGAAAGTGTGTACATGCTTCCGCTCGTGTTGTAAAACTGAAAATATATAAAATGAAAATTTTCGACGATCAAAGTAATGTCCTGCGCCATTCAATGATGATATGCGTGCGACAATTGTCACGTCGTTAAGAAGCGTTATTAAATGAAAACATTTTCCACCATTAGAACTGCATCCATGCTTCATTCTTTTATGTAACACGAAAAAAAGAGATGTCCGCGCATGCGCACTAGAAATCGGAAGTAGGAGACAAGAAAGGATATGTTAAAGATTGTATGCACTAATACTTGCAGATGCTATATTACATATATCAAACTCTATACACATAGACACACACACACGATTAAAGAAACTAAACATTCAAACATTCAGGAAAGAACAGGAAGAAATGAAAACATGCATTTATCTAATACAACTATGTATGTACATACACAATTTCATTTTCAATGCGCATACCAAGACCATGCAATTAAGATAAAGACAAAGCAAATTATTAATTTATATTATATTTTTTTAAATGTTATTTTAGATGATCATTTAATGAACTCACTTGCTCACATATATGTGTATAATATACATTATAAGCTACATAATCGAGGCGTGAAAAGCGTAGTGCATCAATAATAATAATTAATTAATAGTCAAATAAATAATAAATGTGTAAGTTTTGAAATCAGTGTTGAATGTTGAGTTAACTCCGCTTTTATCCCCCAAAAGTTAACAGAATTAATATGTGAGCAGTGAAGAGAAAACAAAAAAAGAAACAGAAGAAAGGAAAATTTATAAGTCGTTTTTATTGTTTGTTTTTTAATCGATCTCGCTAGATACACACATACAAAATTTTCTAAAACGACGTCAATGTCATCATGTTAGGAGGAATGTTTTTGAGTCGTTGAAAATAATGCTGATTTTCCTCGATATGCGATTGCGGAAGCGAATTTCGTAGGTCAATTTGCGAAAGTAATTGCAAAAAATATTATATAAGATTCGTTTCTTACTTTCGCTTTTGTGATATTTTTATAATGACTTTCCATCAGCATTATTTACAAATGACAAACACACGTTTCTAAGTCACGAACCAACCAATACAACCATCGATCGAATGTTTAAACAAAACTAAAAAAAGAGTTTACATTTGCCAATCAACACGGTTTCGATATTTCAAAACGAAAAACTAGCAAGCTCTGACCAATTGCGAATAATCGTTCAATTTGGAGCAATAAAACGAAACAAAAACGAAAAACACAAAATCCTTTTCAAGTGGTGAATCACCTTGAATCCGTCATAAGTCCAACTGCCCAGTTTCAGTACGCACGTTTGCACGTCGTAGGGAAAGAACTCGACGTCAATGGAGCAGGAGGACTTATAGACGGCCGGTGGCTGCCACACCACCATCCCGTTGAAGTACACGGTGGCTTTAGTCATGAGGGTCACCTCGTAGTTGCCGTCAGCGCTGCAAATAACAGAGAACGCACCCAAGTCAGCAAACAGACAAAAACGGCACTCAATCGTAGAGGGTTGGCAGTTGAAGAATCCGCTTTTGTCATCACTTTGACGACTTACCTTGAAATACTGCACCGTATCGCCGTGAATAAATAGTTATTGCTAAAATATGAAGCTTGCAAGTAATGAAGTTGAATGAATGAATGAATGAATGAAAATCTCTTTATTTCACAATAAAAATAAGGTACAATGGCGGACTTATTGCTACATTACAATATCTTCCAGTCAACCAACATGCTGGTGTGAAAAGAAGAGTAGGCCAAAAATTATAGCTTAAAATTAATATACATTAGTAAAAAGTGAATAAATAAATAAATTTTTGTATTAGACATATTACGTATATACATAAATATTTTAATATATTAACAAATAAATAAATAAATAAATAAACTGCCAAAATAAGGTAAGAAAGGGGAGGGGATAACGGAAAGGTTAGAATTTATGGTTCTTATTTATTGTGTAAGGAAGTGCCTCTTCAAGGATTGATTAAGTTGTAATGCCCCGTGAAAAACACAGTGAAAATAGGGTTCAGCGTCTAAAGAGTTGAGGTTTGAGTGGTTAAGGGGGCAATTTCTATAGCTTTTATTAATAACAACTTTATCTACAAAGAAAATATTCATTCTCATAAAAGAGCAAACTAATAAAAAGTGGCTATATTTATAGTAATAGTTGTGATGTCAAAGAATGCGTGGTAGTAATTACCACTTTCTCCTATTAATCCTGTAAGGAAATCCTGGCCGAAGAAGAACCTACTGGCCACAAAACCTCGCTGATTAGTTCAACTCAAGCTCTACGGAGTTGTTCCGCACCGCAATATCACGGGCCTAAGTGGCCATAATGACCGCCGACCTCCAATAGGAGGTGGCACTTGAAGATAAAGAAGAAGATGTCAAAGAATTACTTTATTCGAAGTTAAAAATGTCAACAATATTAAATTCCTAATATGAAAGGGGAATTCAAAATTTAACCAACGTATAGAAGTTTAATTTATTATGGTCAAATATTATACAATCTATAAAAAATCCTTGTTTTTTAAATATTGGGTTTCTACGAAATCTTAGGAAGACTTTAACTAGTGGAGATTAGAAAGTCGTAATATTTTACAGGTTCTCGCGGCGTATAAAAATATAATACTCCAAAAATAAAAATATGTAACTTTTAACTATTTCATATTCTTTTATTCCAATTATTTATGTATTGGTCAGATTTTAAATTACCTTTACAATTGGTCAATTTAATAATTTTGATGTTTTTTATTTTGAATAAAATAGTTTTTCCGCATAACGACTAATAATATTATTGAAGCCACTCTTCATAAATTTTGTATTTTTTTTCATAATTTTAAAATTCATATTTTCTGAGTAAATTCAAATTTAATTAGAAAATGCGTAAATCTCATACATTGCCCATGGGACGATCACAGAGAAAACGAAGAAAATGAGACTTGTCAATACTGCATAAATTAAAATTTTAAACAAATTCCTAGCACAGTATAACAAACAGTATCTTTACAATCGAGCTACAGGGCATTCCTGAAAGAGGGTGCGAGGAATGTGGGCAGATAGGTGCGTCTTGACGAAAGCCCTTGGTTAGCGTTACGCGCAGGTAAAGCCTGGCGACATTTTCAAACGTTTGGGGCCGAAGAGCCGACATCTGGCGTCCATATCCGAGCTTTTACGACTCTTGACGTATTCGGTTCGATTTAAATTTTATTTTAAGAGAAGGTACTGTTCTGTATACTGTGTGCCTAGTAAGTTTGAAGCCTGGAAATATAATACAATATAAAATAACAATAATAGGATTAGATAAACTTTCTGAATTGCTTGTTGCTGGGGAGCTTTATTATATTTGTCCCAAACGTCAAATCTAATTAAAAAAATTAAACATCGAAAATCGTTACTTACCTTAGAAACTCTCGCAGTCGCTTATGTTTCAGTTAGACGATCTCAAGCTTTATATATTTACATAAATAAAAATGCAAAAATAAATATACATGGTTCGTTGTATATACAAACTTTATTAAAATTGACATTAGTGATTTGGCGTTGTGCCGGATCTATCTACAGCAAATATAAGTTACAAATGACTACTCTCTACGTGACTCCGCGACTCCAGCTATCCCTCCACTCCGTCCTGCCTGCATCGGCTCACCGATGACATGCAAGTCTTCATACAGTTTGTAACAGGTACGCACCCGCACCGGCCATTTAATATGGCCGGCCTTTTCACCTAGCGGCGGCGGCCACGCGCGAAGTCATATTGGTTCAAGAGTGCATAAGTATTGTAAAAGCTGATACTTTCAGATCAGACAGTATTTTGGCCATATAATGCTGGGGTAGAGTCAGCAGGCCAGACTCCGGGACACCTGACGCTGGCGTAATTTTAATTAGTATCCTCAAAGTGTTTTGGTAAAGTGGATTCAATACATAACTCGAAACAAATGGTCAGATGGCTTAATAATGGAATGCGTGGCATCAGCATTATTCCATAAAGTCCATTCTATTGCGTGGCACATTAGACCGATGCGGAATAGTTACCGACAAATATGTATTGGCGTATTTGCAGGAAATTCATTTTTGTGATCAAATCAAATCAAATCATTTATTGGCTTCAAAAACTTTTACATAGTTTTGTAGACACAATGGAGATATGTATGGAATAATGCTGACGCCTTGCGTTCTCTTGTTAAGCAGTCAGGCCATTTATTTTGAGTTCTTTATTGCATTCACTGTGTACTGATGAATGTTCAGCTTTTCCAAAACACTTTGAGGGTACTAATAAAAAATACATCTTTCCTAGTATGCCAGCGCCTGGTGTTCCGGAATCTAGCCTGCTGACTCTACCCCGTCATTCTATGGTCAAAATACTGTCTTATCTAAAAGCATCAGCTTTTACTAAACTATTGGACCTTCTTGTCGCTGGCTCCCATATATTATACACTAGCCTGCGCCCAGCGGTTTCACCCGCGTGGTGATGGAAAATTGTGATAACGATTATAGAAAACCATATATCTTTATAAATTATAGCCTATGTGTTATTCTGATGTGTAAGCTATATTATTGTAAAGTTTCATCAAAATCCATTCAGTAGTTTTTGCGTGAAAGAGTAACAAACACCCATACATACACACAAACTTACGCGTTTCTAATATTAGTAGGATTATAGTAATATATAGTAGGATATAATTTAAATTTCGAATGTCAATTTCTTAGATTTTTTTCCTACTTACTTGACAGGCATCGTTATATTTTAGATAACTCACACTATATCTTTATAAATTATAGCCTATGTGTTATTCTGATGTGTAAGCTATATTATTGTAAAGTTTAATCAAAATCCATTCAGTAGTTTTTGCGTGAAAGAGTAACAAACATCCATACATACATACAAACTTTCACGTTTATAATATTAGTAGGATTCATCAGTTACGACTCAATGAAACACCTTCAACAATTCATAATTCAAATAAACTTAAATGTTGCAGCAAAAATACTGTCAAGGATATAATTATAATTGTAATGTATGCATTTATAATCTGTGTCAATAATGAGGGTGAAAAGCTCTTAAAAATATTAACCTCTTCGAACAGCAAAATATTATTCTAACATGCCCTTCCATTTTTAATCCTATTTATTTTGGTCGGCTTGAAAAATAATTACGAATTCATGTTAAGAGTAAAATTTGCATGGCAAAGAGAAACGGACAATATTGACACGAAAAACAACACGTAATTTTCAGCCATGTATACGAAAATCGCGGCACAAGAAATAATGTGAAAAAATAAATCAAAACATGATAGATCTTTCTATAGTGTAATATTTGCAACAAGGCAATTATTGGTGTTTGGTAAAAATCTTAATTCCTTATCAAGTAACGTGTGAGTGCATTACATATAATTTTTTTTCGTGCCCACTCGACCAGCTCGCTCTCAGCGTTCCTTTCAACTGCCAATTGTCAATTCTAACTATGCACAAAATGCTTTTCTTTATAGAGCTTGTCATCATAACAACTCGGTGTTTATGGATGTTGATATATTTGCCACAACCCCAGACACATTTAAAAATCTAATTATAAATTTATTACAATTTGAATAATCTGTTTATTATGACAATAGTTATTCTCCTCTTATCTTTGTATTTACATAACTTATTCCTTTTTTCTATTTTTCGTTCTCATAAAAAGTGGCATTACATAATTATATATTTTATTTTCTTATTACTATCTAGTTAATAATTAATTCATTTATTACCATATTATTACACATGTTTATGAATCTATTTACTATTTTTATCTGCTCTATTTACTTTTTATTTACTCTTATAATACTTTGGACTGTTAAGTAAGTTAGCAAGTCATTTTCAGAATATTTTCTGTTTATTTAAAAAAAACTTTAATAATTTCAGTTTAAAAAATCTTGTATATTTTAAACTTTTCTTTTATATGGAATAACGTACTATATGACCGTTTAATTGGTGGAAACATATAAATGGTTTATGTTTGTTATATTTTGATTTAGTAAATATGTTTTTTGTACTGTCTGTTTCCCGAATAAAATAAAATAAAATAAAAACATAATAATACAGTGTGTGTGTTTAAGTAATATAAAAGTTTGAATGTTTTTTTTTTATAAAACCGAATATAATACCAGTCCGATTGCAGAAAAAATACACTAAATAAAATATAAGTATCCCTAGATACTATCGCTATTGCTCAGTTAGGTATGCGATGGGCCAATGTCTATGGGTTCAATTAGTTTCTCCTGCACGATTTATAATAATGTTTACCGAATACCTCAGCCCTTCTGTTGCATTCTTTGTTCGTAATAAATAGGAGTTAATGGGCCCTTGCTAAGTTGGCCACGAAGACTCATTCTGTTCAGGGTTGGTCACACTCACGGGTCAACACCCATCCAACGGCCTCCACGCATGAAGTGCGAGTCTGGGTAGGACTCTGGCCTTATGGTTAGTTTCCCCTGGGAATCAACCTTCTGGCGCTCCTGGACGGTCTGCGCACCGTGCGGCGTAAGCCAATCGACTGTGCACTCTGACTAACAATCGGGGGAGTCTGGAAGCAGTACTGTTTCCTATAGAGCGGGGGTGGCTGCGGACCTTACGGCGACTGCTCTTAAAACGACCATCGGCTACCCGATCCTGGGCGAATAGCCGGGCATAGGACGCTTTGGTCCGCGATAGATTCGGTAAACACCGTTTCACCGCTTCGTAAGGGAGAGGACCGAGCAAGCGACCTCGAACTCGTAACCAATCGAGAGACTGGTGTAATCTGCTCACAATTGGGAGTAAGGGCGTGAGTGTAGGCCCGCCGGGTAACACTCCTGGCTATCTCGCGGTTAAGGCGTTGGCCTCTTACGGGCTTGTGGCGTAGCTAGATGGTGGACTGTTTTGTCATCAAGTCTTCTGCGCTCACTCCAGTGAGATAGAACGACTAATCGTTAAAACTTCCTGAGGTGACGGGCTCGCACGCTGTAGTCGACAGCCCTAGTTGGTCGTAATAAATAAATAAATTAAAATTATTATAAATAGGGGCCTGAAGATAAAGCAGTAAAAAAACGAATTGAATACATGGGAGCTCTCGTTGAGAGAGCGAACCCAGCTCCCCATTTTGTTGGTACCTATACTTTTGAATCAAATTTGCATACGTCATCTTAATAATTACCAGCGCCAAAAATGCCAGCGAAGAGTTACTAAAGGAGTTTCTATCATAAAATTGTTTTTATTCGCTTGGCGAATGCGTTAAATTTTAGTAATAATTTTTGGCCTAATCGATACTAATATTGCAGCTGAAACCTTATCTTAATACGCAATCTACCCAACTTTTCATAAAATTAGGTCCATCAAATTTTCTCCTATTGTAGTTATTCAACTAGAAATTCGTACTGGACTTTAGAAGGTCGTGCTGGAATCGGAAACCATACCAGATTACAACAAGGAAGGTAAGCAGAAATAAAAACCAAAATATTCGTATTTTAATTGCCGGAGCAACTACATATATATATATATATATATATATATATATATATATATATATATATATATATATATATATATATATATATATATATATATATATATATACATATATATATATATATATATATATATATATATATATATATATATATATATATATATATATATATATATATATATATATATATATATATATATTGTTATATTTGATAAGTTTTGTAAAGAAATCCGTTTATAGGATGATATTTTTATTGAAAATAAAATTAGTAAAAGCTACTTAAAAAGTAGCGAAGGAAATCCCAGATTGTATTGGGAAATGCTTATGTTTGAATGAGATATACTTACGGATGTGCACGACTTTCGACGGTGCAATGTAAGTTTAAAGGTCCTTTTGCAGTCGACTAACGATCACTATTCATCCATATATCTCATAAATAGGGCTTATCCTTATGCAACACAAAATGCCTTCAATTGAGACGAATTAAGCGAAAAAATAATACAGCCTTTTTTATAAACTTCTCTGCCAGAAATTAAGATTGAAGTTTCTTCTTTCATTTCATTAAGCATATGGAGTTTTTTTATTTTTATTTCGATTTAATGGCTCGTTGATAACAAACTCAGCCTTATTGTATCATATTTTAAATGTTGGTAGCATTCGAAATTTGAATTATTTCGATATGTTACCTTCATTTATGTCACGGCTTTGCCGAAGTGATCAATTTGTTTATTTTTTATTTTTTCGCTTAATTCGTCTCAATTGAAGGCATTTTGTGTTGCATAAGGATAAGCCCTATTTATGAGATATATGGATGAATAGTGATCGTTAGTCGACTGCAAAAGGACCTTTAAACTTACATTGCACCGTCGAAAGTCGTGCACATCCGTAAGTATATCTCATTCAAACATAAGCATTTCCCAATACAATCTGGGATTTCCTTCGCTACTTTTTAAGTAGCTTTTACTAATTTTATTTTCAATAAAAATATCATCCTATAAACGGATTTCTTTACAAAACTTATCAAATATAACAATATTATACTGTTTTACAATGTTTCTTTACAATTTTTTAATATTATACAATTTTATACTGGTTTACCGTATTTTGATAACAATATACAGCATTTTTTATAAACTTCTCTGCCAGAAATTAAAATTGAAGTTTCTTCTTTCATTTCATTAAGCATATGGAGTTTTTTTATTTTTATTTCGATTTAATGGCTCGTTGATAACAAACTCAGCCTTATTGTATCATATTTTAAATGTTGGTAGCATTCGAAATTTGAATTATTTCGATATGTCACCTTCATTTATGTCACGGCTTTGCCGAAGTGATCAATTTGTTTATTTTTTATTTTTTCGCTTAATTCGTCTCAATTGAAGGCATTTTGTGTTGCATAAGGATAAGCCCTATTTATGAGATATATGGATGAATAGTGATCGATAGTCGACTGCAAAAGGAACTTTAAACTTACATTGCACCGTCGAAAGTCGTGCACATCCGTAAGTATATCTCATTCAAACATAAGCATTTCCCAATACAATCTGGGATTTCCTTCGCTACTTTTTAAGTAGCTTTTACTAATTTTATTTTCAATAAAAATATCATCCTATAATCGGATTTCTTTACAAAACTTATCAAATATAACAATATTATACTGTTTTAAAATGTTTCTTTACAATTTTTTAATATTATACAATTTTATACTGGTTTACCGTATTTTGATAACAATATACAGCCTTTTTTATAAACTTCTCTGCCAGAAATTAAGATTGAAGTTTCTTCTTTCATTTCATTAAGCATATGGAGTTTTTTTATTTTTATTTCGATTTAATGGCTCGTTGATAACAAACTCAGCCTTATTGTATCATATTTTAAATGTTGGTAGCATTCGAAATTTGAATTATTTCGATATGTCACCTTCATTTATGTCACGGCTTTGCCGAAGTGATCAATTTGTTTATTTTTTATTTTTTCGCTTAATTCGTCTCAATTGAAGGCATTTTGTGTTGCATAAGGATAAGCCCTATTTATGAGATATATGGATGAATAGTGATCGTTAGTCGACTGCAAAAGGACCTTTAAACTTACATTGCACCGTCGAAAGTCGTGCACATCCGTAAGTATATCTCATTCAAACATAAGCATTTCCCAATACAATCTGGGATTTCCTTCGCTACTTTTTAAGTAGCTTTTACTAATTTTATTTTCAATAAAAAAAAAAATATATATATATATATATATATATATATATATATATATATATATATATATATATATATATATATATATATATATATATATATATATTTTTTCAAATTGAAATTATGTTTATTACTAAATAAATGAAATGATAAAATAATGAAAGGGCACTTATCTGGTCTGTGGTGACCAGGAGTGACTCCACGCCTTATTCTTCTCTTCCTTCAGCGCTTGCTAGGTGTTTCCTGCTGTGGTATTTCAAAATGGCAGCGGTAACACAACAATGCGAGACGAGAATGAATGCTGGAAAATAATAGGCGATTAGTGTTTCTTAAATATTAATGATTGTTTAAAATGTATATCAATATTTCGGCTCAGCCGTCGTCAAGATATGTGACATTTCTGAAATCGAACAATTCTTTGAAAATTTAAATTCAAGGAATCGAACAAAAAGAAATGGATTAATAATATTTTACACGATTTAGTTAAGGTACCATAACCAACCGTGCAAAACGTTATTTTAAATGAATGATTATAAATTAAAATAAAAAGCATTTGATGATTATGATAATATGTTAAACCTTATTAATTTTGCCTATTGAGACCGGAACCTTTGCAAGCGCCTAAAATATAAATATAAGCTAATTCCCAAGATTTGACGTCCCTTTCTTTCGCATTATCACCAAGGCATTTTATTATTTTAACTTTAAAACATTGATCAAAAGATAAATTATGCATCTTTCCTAAATAATTTATATCACATAATTTTATATTTATATCATCTTTCCTAAATAATAATAACACAGCCATCTTTCCTAAATAGCCTCAAACCAACATCAAACTTGTCAGTAGATGAACGTGCAGCTCTTGAGAGTCTTAGCAAGGATACCAGCATCGTCATTTTGCCGGCTGATAAAGGTTCCACTACTGTCATACTTAACAAAACTGACTATGTTACTGAAGGCTTGAGACAACTTAGAGATGAAACTTTCTATAAAAAACTATCCAGAGATCCAAACAAAAATTTTGCAGTGAAAATAAAAAAATATATTGAACAAAATAAATCAAATGAAAAATTATCAGACGAAGATGTTAAAACTTTAATTCCTGATCCTATCCGAACTCCAAATTTTTACCTATTACCTAAAATTCACAAGCCTAATAATCCTGGACGACCGATAGTCGCAAGCTTTAACTCTCCGACAGAAAGAATTTCGGCTTTTGTAGATTATTTTTTACAACCTTTTGTGAAAAATCTAAATTCTCATATCAAAGACAGCTATCATTTTATTGATATTTTAAAGAATACTGTAATTCCAAAGTCAGACGACCTATTATTTGTTACTATTGACGCCATATCCCTGTATACCAATATTCCTCATAATTTAGGATTGGAAGCCATTTCTTATTTTCTTGATGAGAGACCTCATCCTCAAATACCTTCTACGGATTTTCTTTGCAAATTAGCCGAGTTTGTCTTAACGTGTAATGCTTTCTCCTTTGAAGATGAATTTTATCTTCAAATTAAAGGGACTGCTATGGGCACGCGAATGGCACCGTCGTATGCCAACCTTTTCATGGGATTATTCGAGCAAAATTTTCTTCAAACGCAAAATTTAAAACCCATATTATGGTATAGATTTATTGACGACATAGTAATGATTTGGCCACACGGACAAACTACTCTAACAACCTTTCTTGACGACCTAAATAATTTTGGCCCTTTAAATTTCACTCATACCATTTCTAAATCACAAATTACTTTCTTAGATGTTGATTTAACAATTTCCGAAGGTAAAATTAAAACCGCGATTCATATAAAACCTACAAATAAAGAACAGTATTTACACTTTGATAGCTGTCATCCATTTCACACCAAGAGATCCATTCCCTATTCAATGTCAATTCGCGGACACCGTTTAGTTAACAACAAAGAAAATTTAGATAAATATCTCAATAATCTAAAGCAATCTCTTCTTGAAAGAAAATACCCTGCTCCTCTATTGGATAAACATATTCTAAACTCTGAAGTAAAATATATACCAAAACCTAAAATTACTTCAAATAAAAATAATAATAATAATAAAATCTTTCTTAGCACCACTTATTTTCCTGGTGCTGAGAAACTGCGAGATATATTATCTGATTTATTCCCCATCATTTCTAATGATGCATCCACTAAGGATCTCTTAGATTCACCGCCAATTTTATCTTTCCGCAAACCACCTAATATTAGATCAATATTAAACAAAACAAAAAATAATCAAAATTTCTCTATTGGTAATAATACTTTTGGTCTTCAACCTTGTGGTCGTCCACGTTGTAAAACGTGTCCTCTGTTAGATCTAAGTCCTTTTTTTACCAGTCCAAATACTACTAATAGTTACAGGGTTCCCTTTCATTGCAGTTGTATTTCAAAAAATATAGTATATCAACTTCTGTGCAGGACTTGTGATGCCTTTTATATCGGTGAAACAACAACACCACTTAATATTAGACTAAATAATCATAGGGCTAGTGTAGGAAATGAAAGCCAACTCCCAATATCTTTGCATGCCAGGGCGCATAATTTATCTTTTGATCAATGTTTTAAAGTTAAAATAATAAAATGCCTTGGTGATAATGCGAAAGAAAGGGACGTCAAATCTTGGGAATTAGCTTATATTTATATTTTAGGCGCTTGCAAAGGTTCCGGTCTCAATAGGCAAAATTAATAAGGTTTAACATATTATCATAATCATCAAATGCTTTTTATTTTAATTTATAATCATTCATTTAAAATAACGTTTTGCACGGTTGGTTATGGTACCTTAACTAAATCGTGTAAAATATTATTAATCCATTTCTTTTTGTTCGATTCCTTGAATTTAAATTTTCAAAGAATTGTTCGATTTCAGAAATGTCACATATCTTGACGACGGCTGAGCCGAAATATTGATATACATTTTAAACAATCATTAATATTTAAGAAACACTAATCGCCTATTATTTTCCAGCATTCATTCTCGTCTCGCATTGTTGTGTTACCGCTGCCATTTTGAAATACCACAGCAGGAAACACCTAGCAAGCGCTGAAGGAAGAGAAGAATAAGGCGTGGAGTCACTCCTGGTCACCACAGACCAGATAAGTGCCCTTTCATTATTTTATCATTTCATTTATTTAGTAATAAACATAATTTCAATTTGAAAAAATAATAATTTACACATTTACAATCAAATATTAAAATATTACCTAATTTTAATTATGTTGCAATCACATCCATTATGTACACTCAGTGGTTAAACCAAATAAATTACCATTCACTTAAGACAGCTAAATTCACGGGACACGTTGAATTTCTTTCTAAATGTTTAGAAAACAACATTTGCCCTAAAGGGTTATTACCAAAATTTCCTTTCGCAGCAATTAGTACAGAAATTCAATATGATTTCACCGCAATCCGTTTAAGGTATTCAATGGAAATTACGTCTGTTTTGCGAAATGAATATCAAATTTTAGTTGATAAACATTTAAACTCACTGTGTTTTTATGTTAACATGATAACAACACATTCTCCTTTCTTATTTCAAGAAGCTCATAAAATAGTTAACAATTCTGTAACAGATTTACGAAATATTAGATTAAAACACGATAAAAAGTTCCTTAATTTACTAAAGAACTTTCAGAAAATTTGCATTATCCCAAGTAACAATACACGAAACATTTTGAATCCAGTTTCCATTTCAAATTACAGTCATTCCAATGTTAACAAAACAAGGAATTCAAATTCACTTCGAAATGTTATCCCAGCAGTTCACCAAGGTACTCTTTCCTCTCCGATGCACACCCTATCAGTAAACCAAATTACTAACAATATATTTCCATTAGTATCAGATTCCGTACCAATACGTGCCCCATTAGTAAACCAAATTAATAACAGTATAACACCATCAGTATCATATTCTAATAATATACAAGGTCCATCTCCTAGAGAAAAAAATGCTGTTAAAAACTTGTCATCCAAAGTAATTAACCACAATGAATATTTAGTATTAGCTAAAGGTCTAAATTTCACACCGACTCAAAATGTGAACCATTTTAGTTTTGGTAATGATGTTGTTAAATTTTGTCGTAATTTAAGATGGCGCGAATTTTGGCATTCAAATCAAAAGAATAACAATAATAATATTAAATTACACAATGCACTATCTCTATTTCGTCCACACTCTAATAAAGAACCCCCTCCATTACCAAAAAATCATCCGGTAGAAAATTTTATTACTATTTTATTAAACAAAGTAACACAGCCATCTTTCCTAAATAGCCTCAAACCAACATCAAACTTGTCAGTAGATGAACGTGCAGCTCTTGAGAGTCTTAGCAAGGATACCAGCATCGTCATTTTGCCGGCTGATAAAGGTTCCACTACTGTCATACTTAACAAAACTGACTATGTTACTGAAGGCTTGAGACAACTTAGAGATGAAACTTTCTATAAAAAACTATCCAGAGATCCAAACAAAAATTTTGCAGTGAAAATAAAAAAATATATTGAACAAAATAAATCAAATGAAAAATTATCAGACGAAGATGTTAAAACTTTAATTCCTGATCCTATCCGAACTCCAAATTTTTACCTATTACCTAAAATTCACAAGCCTAATAATCCTGGACGACCGATAGTCGCAAGCTTTAACTCTCCGACAGAAAGAATTTCGGCTTTTGTAGATTATTTTTTACAACCTTTTGTGAAAAATCTAAATTCTCATATCAAAGACAGCTATCATTTTATTGATATTTTAAAGAATACTGTAATTCCAAAGTCAGACGACCTATTATTTGTTACTATTGACGCCATATCCCTGTATACCAATATTCCTCATAATTTAGGATTGGAAGCCATTTCTTATTTTCTTGATGAGAGACCTCATCCTCAAATACCTTCTACGGATTTTCTTTGCAAATTAGCCGAGTTTGTCTTAACGTGTAATGCTTTCTCCTTTGAAGATGAATTTTATCTTCAAATTAAAGGGACTGCTATGGGCACGCGAATGGCACCGTCGTATGCCAACCTTTTCATGGGATTATTCGAGCAAAATTTTCTTCAAACGCAAAATTTAAAACCCATATTATGGTATAGATTTATTGACGACATAGTAATGATTTGGCCACACGGACAAACTACTCTAACAACCTTTCTTGACGACCTAAATAATTTTGGCCCTTTAAATTTCACTCATACCATTTCTAAATCACAAATTACTTTCTTAGATGTTGATTTAACAATTTCCGAAGGTAAAATTAAAACCGCGATTCATATAAAACCTACAAATAAAGAACAGTATTTACACTTTGATAGCTGTCATCCATTTCACACCAAGAGATCCATTCCCTATTCAATGTCAATTCGCGGACACCGTTTAGTTAACAACAAAGAAAATTTAGATAAATATCTCAATAATCTAAAGCAATCTCTTCTTGAAAGAAAATACCCTGCTCCTCTATTGGATAAACATATTCTAAACTCTGAAGTAAAATATATACCAAAACCTAAAATTACTTCAAATAAAAATAATAATAATAATAAAATCTTTCTTAGCACCACTTATTTTCCTGGTGCTGAGAAACTGCGAGATATATTATCTGATTTATTCCCCATCATTTCTAATGATGCATCCACTAAGGATCTCTTAGATTCACCGCCAATTTTATCTTTCCGCAAACCACCTAATATTAGATCAATATTAAACAAAACAAAAAATAATCAAAATTTCTCTATTGGTAATAATACTTTTGGTCTTCAACCTTGTGGTCGTCCACGTTGTAAAACGTGTCCTCTGTTAGATCTAAGTCCTTTTTTTACCAGTCCAAATACTACTAATAGTTACAGGGTTCCCTTTCATTGCAGTTGTATTTCAAAAAATATAGTATATCAACTTCTGTGCAGGACTTGTGATGCCTTTTATATCGGTGAAACAACAACACCACTTAATATTAGACTAAATAATCATAGGGCTAGTGTAGGAAATGAAAGCCAACTCCCAATATCTTTGCATGCCAGGGCGCATAATTTATCTTTTGATCAATGTTTTAAAGTTAAAATAATAAAATGCCTTGGTGATAATGCGAAAGAAAGGGACGTCAAATCTTGGGAATTAGCTTATATTTATATTTTAGGCGCTTGCAAAGGTTCCGGTCTCAATAGGCAAAATTAATAAGGTTTAACATATTATCATAATCATCAAATGCTTTTTATTTTAATTTATAATCATTCATTTAAAATAACGTTTTGCACGGTTGGTTATGGTACCTTAACTAAATCGTGTAAAATATTATTAATCCATTTCTTTTTGTTCGATTCCTTGAATTTAAATTTTCAAAGAATTGTTCGATTTCAGAAATGTCACATATCTTGACGA